>VUQH01012957.1:4272-28984 GCA_015106775.1 Etroplus canarensis
TCATTAGTGTGAATGTCACCAAGCCAGAGCGAGCTCAAAGCCTCAGACTTTAGACGATTCGTTCCCACCGTCAGTCACAGAGATTCATGTCACTGTCACGTGCAGTTTTAATTGAGTGATTGATTGAACTTACCCTCCTCCTGTCACACACAAACACTTAGATATATGGAGGCGGCATACCATTAATTTTCACACATAGTGTGATCCACTCTTCCCTAATGAATATGTATAGCTGTCCTATTTTCCTTTTTTGCCATGTAATCACTCACACACTTAGCCTTTTGCACGCTGTGGCCGGGGCTTGATGTATGGCAGTCATGGTGTGTAAGAATGTAGCGGGCGGATGTTCAGCAGCCTGTTGGAAGATGTTTTACAGCCCTGGCAAGCAGTATGTTGTCACAATGTGTTCAATATCACAACGCATCAAAATTTACTGCAGGCTTCCAGCACTTTCCATTCATTGTACTTTATCGCTATGGTGACACACATTGATCTTGGCAAATAATACTTTTTATTATTGAACATTACCCCACGCACTCTATAATCAGATTTATTTCCTGTCCAGCGTGTCTGCGCTCAGGCCTATGAACAGATATCAGAGCAGATATAAAGGAAAGAATTCTGCCCTATACTTGACGGGATAATATCCATGAAGAACACCATCGAACAAGGAGATGGTATCTGTGTTTGTTGTGCCTGAGAAAAATACCTGACCTCCTGGTGATATAGACTGACAAGTTCACACAGAAACATGGGAGCTGATAGCAAAAAGGCCTCATGTTTGATCTTGCAGGTTGTCACAGATCAACTGTTCATTTGTTTACTTCTCTTAAGAGAGGACCAAATCTATAATAATAATAATAAGACACTAGACTAATTTTTATTATTAAATAAACCCAAATATTGAGAATAATTAATAAAATGATTTAACTGGCAGTTGGGTCAGTTGGGTTTTTTAATTCATGTGTTTAGTCCTTAGGTGCGTGGGTGCATCTGGGGTGGAGTGTGGCTGCACACCTGTTCCTTATTCCACATAAAGGGGATATTTAGGCCAAGCTGTTCCCCCCCACACTCCACCGGAACGCTTAGTTGCACCCAGTGTAGTAAACCTAGCCAAGTCTCGTTCATGTTTTGCTCTAATTATGTTTTGCCATTGCTCACCAAGTTCTCTCCAATGCTTTACCTAGTAACCCTGCTAAGGCACCCACCTGGAGCACCTAGAGGAAAAGCTACCTGGCCCACTCCCACCATCTTCCTGGACCCCTGGATATTCAGGATCCATGGCCTCTCTGAAACTCTGGACTTAATCCCTGGACCTTCCCCCAGTTCTTTCCTACCTTGCACATTCTAAGTTATTGTTGTGACTGTGTTCTGCTATCCTGAGCTTCTACAAATTAAATCATCAGTGATGATCAACCAGTATCAACCAGTATGTGAAAAGTAAGGTGAAAAAAGCCTAAAACATACAAATGCATAGGTGTGTGTGTGTGTGTGTGTGTGTGTGTAAAAGCTGGGATCATGTCCCAAATGCATAAAACAAAAAACATTAAAACAAAACTCAATGATATGTTAATTCACCTGAACCTTCATTTAACTGACAAAAACACATACAATAAATGTTCAGTGCATTTACTGACCAGCTTTATTGTATTTTGTAAATATGGACAAATTTAGAAATTGATGGCTGCAACACACTCAACAAAAGTTGGGTCATGGTTTATATAAGATTTGAAAAGTGTACAGAATGTTCAAGTTAACACTGGTTTAGAAGACTCCACATTAAGCAGGCTAATTCATTGTTGTGTAAAAAAGTAGCATTCATCAATCTCTCTCAAGAGCATTTCTCAATGTAACACTGCAGAGAATTTTCCTTCAACATCTACAGTTAATAATATTGTGAAAGAGTCAGAGAATTTGGAGACATCTCAGTGTGTAAAAGGGCAAGATTGGAAACCACTGATGAATGTGGGTGATCTTCAAGCCCTCAGGCCACACTGCTGCTGTGACAAATATAGCCACCTGGACTCAGGAGTACTTCAGGAAATAATTGTCACAGTCCATCGCTGCATCCAGAAATGCAACTTGAAACCATACAGTACTTCTATGCAGAAACCCTGCTGAGTTCTCTGAGGCCAAGCTCGTCTCAGAAGGACTGAAAGACCGTGAAACCGTATGGCTACCAAAAATAAAGTGTGTGTGTGTGTGTGTGTTGAGTTCTCTGTGCCAGAGACGAATACCAGCGTCTGTGATGATATCAGCACACATGGCATGGGTGAGTTGCATGAAGGTATCATTGACTGAATATTCAGATTTTAGAGAGACATACAGTATGCTGCCATCAAGGTGACATTTTTTCCCAGGATATCCATGCCTATTTCAGCAGGACCATGCCAGACCACATTCTGCATGGGCTTCAACAATGTAACTTCATAGACACAGACTGTGTGTGTTTGACTGGCTTGCTGGCAGTCCAGATCTATCTCCTATTAAAAATGTATGGCACATCATAATGAGGATGGACAGGATTAGAAATGAGTACATCAGAGGGACAGCTCAGGTTGAGAAGTAAGATGGTTTGGACATGTTCAGAGGAGGGAAAGTGGATATATTGGACAAAGGATGTTGAAGATGGAGCTGCCAGGCAGGAGGAGAAGAGGAAGACCACAGAGAAGATTCATGGATGCAGTGAAGGAGGACATGCAGAGGGTTGGTGAGGGAAGAGGATGCAAGGGATAGGCTGAGATGGAGGCAGATGATCCGCTGTGGCGACCTCTAACGGGAGTAGCTGAAAAAAGAAGAAGAAGAAGAAGAAGAAGAAGTCGATGGTGACCGTGGACAATTGAGCAGTTGGAACTGTTATATCAGAGAAGAATGGCCAAATTTTTCATTTGCAAAACTACAACAACTAGTGTCCTCTCTTCCAAAATAACTTAAAAGTGTTATTCAAAGGAAAGGTGAAGTAACAGTGGTAATCAAGTCTCTGTCCTGGCCCTCGTTGAGTGTGTTGCAGCCATCACGTTCTAAATGTTTCAATATTTACAAACTGCACAAGTTCGACAGTAAAACGAGTGAAAGTATTTTTCTTTGAACTTCTGTCACTTAATGAACATTTATGTGAATTAACATATCACAGATTTTTTAAAATTGCATTTTGGAAAATATCACACCTTTTCTGGAAATGGTATTTGTGACTACAAAGGAACAACAAATAAGCTGAAATAAACAGCCTGTCTTTCAGCTGTATTTGATGGCATATTAATTTATTTACCTAATATCATTTGTCATTTATTTATTTGTCTTTGATTATGGCAGTTTTGGTCTTCCATAATAGGCAGGCAAAGATGATAAAAAGAAGCTAATTGCACACTTCATTAGCAGTAAATTAAAATCAATCAGTGATCAATTTTCAGAAATCTTTCCTCATCAGAGCAGCACTTCATTGCAAAATTATATTTGTTACATTAACAAATGTGTTTTTGGGGAGAGTTTTTTCCCCCCTTTTGGAAGATCTGGTGGCAGAGCATGGAAGTGCCTAATTAGGCTGCTGTCCAGGAGGCTGTAGCGTGTGTGAGAAACGCCCTATCTCTGGCATTTAATCTAAGCCTGTCACATCCACTTTGCCTCTCCCTCAGCCCCCAGAAGTGCTTTGAACGCATGGCTGAGGGGACACCTGAATGCATCGCTGTAATTTTCTCTTTCCCTCTGATTTGCCTCTTACATGACACCGGCTGATGGTCTTCCAGGCTGCTTTGCTTGTAAAATAATGATGAATGAAGTGCCATATTGTAGTGGAACCAGTGTGTTTGGGTGTATTTGTGTGTGTCTGTGTTAAGTAAAGGTGAAACAGAGGATATACAACAACAGTCACTTATAATTGGACAAACCAATCACAACGAACTAATAATTTTTTTTGTTTGTTTTATTTTGCCAAGTGACAGATTTGTAAATTGAACTGTCTTCTATCGATCACAACATATCAAAGAGACTTGGAATGAAGACAACACAAAACTACCAAGACAAACACTGTGTCAAACATAGGGTGCAGCTGACAGGCAGAAAAAAAAACAAAGAGGACTCCGATGAAGCAACAAGAGATGCTTGAAACTTATTATTTGTCAGTTCATTCACATGTTTGCTTTTCACTAGGAAGATGAACACCAGAAGAGGCATTTCTGCAATTCTGAAAATGCAGTGTGAGGAGCAAAGGGCCAGCTCATCCCCCAAAAAACAAAGCAAAACAAAATCACAGGGTGTCTGAGCCTGCAGATTGTTTCAGCTTTGTATTTTCAGATTTTGCCATCACTCCAAAACACAAATTTGTGGTAATCACAGCAGTGAAAAATTACATTTCTAAAAAGAAAAAAGTCAGCTGCAACATCTGCTTCCAGAATGAGCTTTCATTTCACTGCAGATAATCCACAGACCTGGCAGTGAACAGTTTTCATCAGAACTCATTTCCACTCAATAAATATTTTAGATGAAAAGATACAACCAGAAGAAACAGGCAACATGAATTTTTTTCCTAAAATGTTTGTGTACTAATCTTGGCTAGTAAATATCAAAACTGGCCTTTGATGTCAGTGTTTCACTTTGTTTTCAAATTAACTTTGTTTTCACATTTGCTTGACCCAAAACAGTGGAAAATATTGACTGTGATCTCTGGAAAATTGAAGAGAGTGAAAGATTTCCTCTTTTCCATGCCACTAAAAAAATAGTGGTGTCTACAGTAAGTAGCGTTTGTTGTGCTTAGGTTTAAAGCCCCCTGAAAACTAAAGTAAATCTTAAGGATATCTGTAAATCCAAGTTAGATAATGAGCATCCCTATTTGTTATTTATTTAGATTTTAGTTGTCAAAAAATACAGTATATAGACAAAAGTATTGAGCCACACATTTTAATCATTGAAGTCAAGTGATATATTTAGTCCCATTGCCACAGGTTTATAAAATCAAGCATCTAGCCATATAGTCTGTCTTTCCAAACATTTGTAAAAGAATGAATCATTTCAAAGGGCTCAGTGAATTTGAGTGTGGTACTGCAGAAGAATGCCGCTGCTGCAACGAATCAGTAAGTGAAATTTCTTCCCACCTAGATATTCCACCATCATCTGTAAGTGGTAATTTTGTAAAGTGGAATTGTTTAGGAACCACAGAGACTCATCCATGAAGCTGCAGACAACCTAAAGTAACAGGTCGGTGAGGGCTGAGGCACATAATGCGTGCAAAGACACCAAAGCTCTGTTGAGTCAGTAATTACAGAATTCCTTAACTTCCTCTATCTTCAACATCAGCACAAAAACTGTGTGCTGGGAGTTTCATGGATTGTGTTTCCATGGACCAGCAGCTGCATACAAGCCTTACATCACCAAGCACAATGCCAAGCTTTGGATGGAGTGATGCAAAGCATGCCACTACTGGACCCTGGAGCAGTGGAAACGTGTGGAGTGAGTAATCATGCTTCTCTATCTGGCAGTCTGATAGATGAGTCTATGTTTGGTGAATGTGCCTGCAATGTGCCAATGGGAAAATTTGGTGGAGGAGTGTTAATGCTCTGGAGTTGTTTTTCTGGGGTTGGCCTGGGCCTCTTAGTTCCAGTGAAGGAACATGTAAATGTTTCACCAAGAAGACATTTTGGACAATTATGTGCTTCCAATTCTGTGGAACAGCTTGGGGAAGAGCCTTTTCTGTTCCAGCGTTACTGTGCCCCAGTGAATAAAGCAAGGTCCATAAAGGCATGGTTGGATGAATTTGGTGTTGTAAAACTTAAACTTAAACTTTTTCAGTGGTAATGTTCATTTCGCAGCATTTTTACTGTTTTGCTTTTTAAAAATCACTACAAGGTGCAAAGTTTTGTGACTAAAAATAAAAGTCCAAATTGTACTTTTGTTTCTTTCAAAGTTGCTTCCTTGTGCAACTCTGTCCTACCGTCATAGATCTAAAAGCCCCTTTCTGATCCCATACACTTGGTTATCTGTAATTTCACCATGGACTTCAAACTTGGACTTTCAATCAGGTCCAAAATTTTTGGGACAGGGACACATTTTTTAATGTTTACTTCTGTACACAACCAGAGTGGATTTTAAATCTAATGGTCAGAATGTGGTCAAAGGGCAGACATTCGGCTTTTATTCAAGGGATTCAAACAAAGAATAGCATGAACTGTTTAAGTATTACATTCATATTTATGCATAGTTCCCTATTTTCTGAGGCTCAAAAGTAATAGAAAGAACTAACATAATCAATATAAGGAGTTTCTTTGAATATTTGTATGAAAATACCTTCCAGTCAATGACTACCTGAAGTCTAGAACCCACTGACATCACCAAATACTGTCTTTCCTCCATTGAACTATTCTGCCAGGTCTTTACTGCAGCCCCTTCAGTTGCTGTTTGTTTGTGAGTCTTTTTGTTGTCCGTTTTTGTCTTTAGTAACTGAAAATGTGCTCTGTTCGGTTGAGATCAGGTGACTGACAGAAGACAGAAGACCCAAGTCTTTGTATCTGGTGGTGTGAGGGTACGGAGCTGGACTGGCTGCATCAAGATGCCTCTTTAAAGTGGCGTGAGGTATGCCGAGAGAAAGGCCCCATTTTCAGGAAGCCTGGATGAGCTGCACCCCACACTACAAATACTCCCTGGAGTCGTATCATGAAGCCCAGCAACCCAGCACCAACCCCTGTCATGTGGACACTAACTGAACAGGTCATCTAACCATGGTTGGAAATTATTTGACCATTGAAGAATATCCTGTTTAGAGTCCCCTTTAAAAACTTTTGTGAAGCTTTTGCGGTATGCTCTGGGTCATTATCCATTTGTACTGTGAAGCTCCATCTAATCAGTTTTGCAACATTTGGTTGAATCTGAGCAGAGTATCATCCTGCTACTTCTATCAGCAGTCACATTATCAATAAACACTACTGACCTAGGTCAACCAGCAGCCACGCATGTCAATGCCATAACGTTGCCTCCACCATGTTCTGCAGGCTTCTTTAGATGTTTTCTGGTTAAGTCTGATCTGGCCTTCTGGTTCTTGAAGTTTATCACTGGTTTGCACCTTGTTGTATTTACATTCATGACGGTGTCTCTTGATTGCAGACTTCGACAGTGATACACTTACTTTCTTGAGAGTGTTCCTGACTTGGCGAGAGGTGAAGAATTCTGCAATCATCCACTTTAGTTGTCTTCACTTGCATCGACAGCTCTTTGGACCTCAAACTGAGCATTTTCAGCGAAGAGCTGCCAAATGCAAGTTCAACACTTGGAATCAACTCCAGATCTTTCATCTGCTTAATTTATCATGGGATATGGAATGGAAGGAACAGGCCTCATCTGGCCATGAAATTGCTTGCCAGTCAATTTTCCCATTTCTTTCAAGGCCTCTTAAAATGGGGGACTATGTATAAAAATGGCAGTCAGTGTAAATTAAATCTTTTATCAACTCCCATGAATCAGAGCTGAATGTCTGCACTTTTATCACAATCTGGCTGTTTGATTATAAATCTACTGTTGTGTATAGAGACAAAATGAGAAAAAAAATTTGTCATTGTCCCCAAACGTATGGAATTAGCTGTTTGTCAAGGAAATTAATTTGTAGCTGTAAACTTGCTGTGATTTAATGAAGTTTCAGTTCTTTACCTCCTTGTAATTAGAATCATGGCAGAAGTATGTTCAATTTCTTTGTTGAACTAAAGCTCTAACAAGGCAAAACTAAAACTATTTGTATGCATCTTGTGTTTCTTCCTCCCTGATAGGTGTGTTTAAATCTGTATTTACGCATTCCAGCCTCATCATCTGTGCTCTCCTCATTCAAGTCCTGTGAGATTGCTGCAAACATAAAGCAAAACATGTTGCGGTGTCAGTGCAGGTTTCCATGTGTTTTCCTCGAGGGATTCCGCCACTGACCACATTAACGCTCACAGGTGTAACCTATAGCAGGCCCAGTTAAGCCCATCAGCCAGATGCCACCTCAGTGAATGCTGTCTCAGTGGTGCTGGGTTTTAATAGATGATAATCACAGCAGGACGTAGGAGGGCACACCAACACGATTTTAATAGCTTCAGATGGATGTGTCTGTCTGTACAGCAGGACGAGGAAAAGAGACAGCGACATCAGCACCTACTCACACTGACTCTGGGGTGACCTTCTCCACAGAGACAGGGAAATGTCATCTCAATTAGGCCAATCACATGCTCTGTTTCTGTCACGGCTGGCCAAAGGAACGCTCTGAGGAGTTTTGACAGCTGGATGCTAAGAGCTCAAATTAATTTAATGGAAACATTTTGATTTGGAACCTATATAAATCTAAAATTGATTTGTGCTGTCACAGGTTAAATACAACAGCTACATAAGCGGCTGGCAGCACTATGTTCACATTCATCCCATTTATACTTAGTAATATTTATTTTTGTTTGCAAGGAGAGTTTAATGAGAAGGTTAAAAAAAATTGACATTCGAAGGGTATGTCTTTAACCATGGTTTAAATAAAATAGTTTAGACTGAGAAAAATGAATCTCTGCATGTGACACCAACCGGCAAGAGACTTTCATTTAAATCATTCAGGTACCTTGTCATTGCATTTCTAATTTTAGTTTTAATCAGGGAGCTGATATATCTGCATTGTTAAATCAGAAACCTCATATACCTGTTAAGCCGGATCGTTAATCAACTGGTAATCATTCCAATATTCATTTTCTTCTTGGCATGAAAAAGCCTCCCAGATACTTAGATATGTACACTTGAGCACACACATGCATGCGCAGACAAACGCACGCTCTTTTCTGTCTCACTAACACAAATATACACAGAGACACTCTTATTCAAATCAGAGCTTTTCACCCTCACATGCCTATTTAACAACAGCAAATGGTGACCTTGGTTTCACACAGAATATGAAATAAGCAGGGCTATTATTTCATTAATGCAGAGAACGTGTAGCCCTTCAAGCACTTTAGTTTCTGCCTTAACATTTAACCATTCTTTATTGCTTGCTGACTAGGCTCAAGACAGCAAGGTCAATTACCAAGGGTTCCCCTCAGAAGGTGCTTTACCTAGCTCATCATTTTGCATAAAGTCTTCAAAAGTGACCGTAATGACCCTTGTAAACGCCAGGCAGAAGGATTAAAGAGTGCTCCTTTTGTTTTGATACACTACTGTTTTGTGATTTTTTAGCCTATACCAGGGAATAAAAATAAGGAGTGAGAGTGCTGTAAAAAGGTTTAACATCTTACCGTATTAAAATATTCAGCATGCCGCCTTGAATAGAGGGTCACTACATGAAAAACATTATAGGCCACATTATTTAGGGCTTAGGGAGAAGACTAGCAGTCTCCCTCAGGCAACATTTGAGGGAGAATAGGAGGTGTGTTTGCAATTCGCATTGCAGTTTAAGTGCGGACAGAGCAGAGGATTGTAAACAGCAAATAGCCATGAAATTATTTGTATAGGGCCCTGTCTTAATGACATCGGGTAACACATCACTAATCCACCCTCTTCACTCCCCTCCCCTTCCCTCCCCTCAATCTTTCTCTCTTACAACACCGTTGTTGAAATTTGCGTCTTATGCATGCATGTGCACACAAAACCTCACACACAGTTGGCTCATAAATTTCTCACCTTGCACCACCTAAAGTAATCATACGGGGCCATGCATGAAGCACTCTTACCCCCTACTGACAGAACCTTAATCAAAGGTCACACCTGAGAGAGAGGAAAATGCACCGCTCTAATTGTTACATGCCTAATTTAGTAGAACATTGCATAAGCTTTGGGCTGTTGTCTGCCATTGATTTATGTTATTGCAGCCCTATTGACTTTCATAACGGTATTCAGTGAGCTATTCCCCTCTAATGTTTACTACACTGGATCTGGCTATTACATCATACACAATAAATTAAATGCACTGTACCTACATGATACACGTAGTTGCAAGATAAAAATATTTGTCTCACTAGTAGCAGAATTGCCAGAGACCACCATGCCACTGTAATGTAATGCTTTAGAAAAGGAATTATATTAGAAGAATTTTTCATCTATTGTCCTCTGACAACTACATCTTGCTTCCCCTCTAAGGCATTCGCTATATGATTTTGAAAGCATACCCAGCTGTTGGTTAGTTTTTTTTATTCCTCTTCCCATTTGCAAACCCCTCTGCACACTGGAAACTAATTAACTGGACATTTACTTCTGTCGAAAGCCAGCGACTAAATGCCCAAAGTTCAGCTTCTTGAAACTCAAAAAGAAATCATTCTTAAGCTGCCGTTAACAAAAATGTCACTTATGAAAAGCAAGGGTTTAATATGTGCCTCTGCTCACATTTAAATGTGCACCATTCACAGCTTGCTACAACTTAATGGACTTTTAAGTAAAGAGAGGGCTTTACAAAAAAAAAAAACTGCATGCAATCCTTGAATTTTAATATTTATTTTCATGGATGATCTTGAAACAGTCTTAAAAACGTCTCTCTCTCTCTCTTTCTCTCTCTCTCTCTCTCTCTCTCTCTCGCTCTCTCTCTCTCTCTCTTCTTGCTTTGATGGGCGTTATTTTTATTTGAATTTAGCAAGGTTAGATATGCATGCAGTGCTAATGACACATGTAGAAGATAGAGGTGAGGATGAATGATGCAGAATATTGACTAAGATGCAACTTCCAGAATAAAAATGCTGCACTATTGATTTACTATTTAAGTTTCCCATCGAACTTAATGCTTCCTACCTTGACACTAAAAGGGTGAAGACTTGGAAAATAGATGGAAATCCACTCAGGCTGAGTTCTGCCAGGTGGAAGCATTATTGAATTCAGCATCTCAAACACAAATAGCTGCTTTGACAGTGCTAAACATAACCCTGTTCTGTTCAACACTCATTGACAAACATCCCCGGAGTTGAGCTCGTTGGACCTGGCTTCACCTGCTGCTGTTGTTTGAGTGTGTTTGAGCAGGCCACAGTGTTAGCGCAGCCTCTTAGAACTCATTGGGAGCTATAGCCTGCCTTACAGGATGTGAAAGCATTTCTTTATACTGGCCTGCTCTTGAACTTTGTGTTACATTTGTATGACAAACAAATATCCTTTTTCAAAAACCTGAAGATGAATTGTAAAAGCAGAGCAACAGCAGATCTGCAGAATGAAGTCTCACCCCCGGTAATTTGCCTCAGGCTCCATGAGGTTTCAATCATCGTCAATCATTTTGTTTAATGCACTTCGGAAGACTAAGGAGGACCCGTGTCACCGCTCTGAGCTGCACAACCTCCTACCTCTTCTCTAAGCAGAAAGACAAAAACAAGAAACATGCACTCTAAATTGGTTCCTCTGAATATAATTATTATTCTACGGGTAATTCCCCAACCCCTTTTTTCCCTCTTCCATCTTGCTCTCTTTAGATGTGCTCATTTGAATAGGAAGCAGAAATCATGTTCCTTTAATATATGATGTGTTTTCTTCCTTGGACATTATTATGGAGCCCTTACAGAATAGCTGTAGGAATAAAAACGTCATTGAACATAACACTCCGATATACTGTAGGATTGCAGACACTGACTATGCTAATGAATGCTCCATGCAGCCTCATTATGAGTCGTGGAGAGAGGTCGTTTTTCTTGGCTATTTTCCCAATGAAGTATTACTCGAGGTGGGGAACTGGGTTGAGGCCTATGGTGTGTGGATTGTAAAAGAAGAGAAAATAGAGTAAACGAAGAGAGAACTAGCATTAGTTTATGTGATTTATATATATTAAAGGTTGCAGTGTGTGTTTCATGCAGAGTGTAGAGTATGTGTTCCCTATTCCAGTTTCCCAGCTCCTGACAAATGAACAGCAAATTAGTTAAACATTAAAAATCTGTGGGCATTTTATGGACATAATTATGGCTTGAGTTTCCCTGCCACTCTAGGGACCTTGCGGGGTTTGAGCATAATTCCCATCCAGTTCACAAGTGGAAAAAACAAACATCCTGTTCTTCTTTTTTTAAATGTGAGCCACATGACTAGTAAATTAGATGAGTAAGTATAATAATTTTATCAGCAAGTTATCCGTATTTTTTTTTTATGTAATAAGCTCAGGGTCCTGAGACAAAAACTGAGCATGCCAATTAAAACACTCATTTCCAATCTTCTCCCTCTCTTCATTTTTTTTGCTTTTGCTATACAACCTCTTCCTCTCTACTGATTATTTCTGATGCTGCAATCTCCCAATCCTACCCCCATTCCCTGTCAGCATCTCAACCTCATAATTAGCCAGCATTAATTAGATGCACTGGCGTAATTGTTAATCATTGGTTACGCTGGAAACATCTTGGAGAATGAACAGAATGCCAAGCAAGGCATGAGGGGGGAAAAGCAGCTCGGGAAAAAGATACACATAGAGAGAGAAGATTGTGTGTAGATGGGAAAGTCTCAGAGAAAATGCAATCCAATGTGACTAATTCCCCAAGACCTCAGTTTCCCTACTAAGCCCATGGAGACGGCGCAGCAGTAAGATGAGCTTGGAAATTCATTAATGACTCTGAGTCCTCTCTTATCACCTGATATTATTACTGCACACACTCCAGAGGATGGTTCTGAGAATTAAAACAAAGCTTGGAACACAGCTGGGTTATGGATTATGAATACTCTTAATGGCCACCACGATGAATTGCATGAAATGGAAAGTCATGGCGATAGCTTGCTTATGGAGTCTCCTTTGCTTGCAGACACCAACTGCACCACTGCCTGGCCATCTCCGATTACCGTCTAATCGAATTCAGCCTCATGTCTGGTTGCTCCCGCGGGTCTGCTCTGGCAGTCGGCTCCTGTGATAAAACATAAAAACAAGACACCGCCATTTCATTGTGGAACGAGTCAAAAGGGACATCAAAGACCTGCATCGCTTCTCTTTAGTTACCTATCTTTCTTTGCTCCTGTTTATGCACTTGTTTGCATTTTCTGTCTGTGTGTCTTTCTTTCCTGCTCCGTCTCTCAGCATGTTGATGATGGCAGTTGGGCTCGAAGTAGTCGACTGAGCGTTGGTTGTGTCATCAGGAGTCAGGCAGCATCTTGCAGAGGTTACATGGCTCATTCTTTATTCTCCATGTCAACTGCCCATAAATGTTTATAGCTTTGTGGTAAGACCTCAGCTATTCAAATTATCTTGTCACAATGCATCCCTGAGCAGGAATAAAACCCTCCTTTATGGGAAACTGTAAACAGTCGCTGGGTGGTTCATGGGGAACAATACCCATTTATAAGAGTCCAGCAGAGGCCATGTCCAAAGGGGACAGTAAACTTTCCTCTTTGTGTTTTTTCTTTCCCGCAGCTTTCCCTTTTCTTCTTCCCTCCTCTGTTTTTTCTTGCCTTTTTCACCCTCCTTTCCCAGGGCTTGGCTGAGATCAGGCCGGGCTTTAATGAGAGCTGCTGCCTCAGTCTGAGCCCTCCTCTCTATGCAGCTCCATGAGCCTCGTAATCCGCCATCGATCCTTCCGTGAGTTGTTGCTGTCAGCTTTCTGAAATAACAGAAAGAAAAACAAAGCACCATTCCAATTAGTCCAGGTTATAATTGGGTATTATTACAGTGCTGGAGCAGGACTTGGCAGAGCGTGACACATGTCATCGTTCCCCCTCACAGCAAAGCCCCTGTGAGAGGTCAGGAGTGACACGGTGCCCTTCTTGCCAGCCCACATCCTGACCTTCTTGCCAGCTCATATCCACAAGCAGAAAAGCTCTCACTGCCACAGCTCACAACACAGAGCCAAGTAAGCACTCCATTTAAATGCGACTATAATCCTAATTACATATGGACAACCATTTGGTAAGCAATTGCTTCCTTGCTTTATATAAACGTGTACCTCTAAAGAGATGGACCTTGCTTGGCAAAATGTCTGCTGACTTGCTTAAAGAGCTCAAGGACAGGTGAGGGAGATAACCTTTCCGAGGAGGAACAGGGCTACAATATGCCATTCAAAGCTTTTGTCCCTTCAGTCTGTCTCACCTTTGAGTAATTCACCAGACAACTTTTGAATCTCTTTTGAATTCTCTGCCTTCATGGTGCTGAGTTTGTACAATGGAATGAATCTGAATCACAAAGAGGAACATTTAAGGAATGAACCTCACGTTCATTTTCTTTGGATAATAGCTACACAGCCTGATATGTGGTATCATTCATTTATTAAGCTTTCTCCTACTATAAATACTAGTGGATCCTGTTTTTTTTAGAAATACACACTTCTGTATGTGTTACCACTGTCTTAAAAGGACTGTTCATCATGAAAAATTATCAACAGAAAGAAAACCCTTTGGGATGAATGTGACAAATTAGATAAATCTGTTTCTGCAATACATTTTTTTCTTTTTTCTTTTTACAAAGTTTGACATAAAACTGATATTGCAGTTCCTTGAATTCCATCTCAGATTCCAGGAAAAATAATTTTCTGAATAGTCAAATTATTGGACAAAGCCAGAAAAACAAATTCAAGCCTTCCAGGATTCAAAGCCAGTGAAAATAAGTAACATTTGGTACAAAAACTCACAAGTGTTAGGGAGGCTTAAATGAGTCTTCACACTCCTCCTCTCTGAAGTGTATTCAGAGAATTGAATTACACCCCTCAGGAGAGACAGAGCAGAGAGAGGAAAGCAGCAAAAGAAAAGAGACAGAGACAGAGAAAAACAGAGACACTGAGAGAAAATGGAGTTTGCTTTGTCTTGTGTGGCAAACAATGTGGAAATACAGTTTTCTGGCACTGAAAAGAGCAAACATCAGGAGTATCAACTCAGCTCGAGCCGAGGCTGGCAGTGTTACTGTACCGTATGTTGCCATGGCAACAACTAAACCAACTGATGATATGAGGTAGCCTGATTGTCACAAACACGGTCACCAAGACCTGGCTGTCAAGCTGCTTGGGGAAAAGCACTCAGAGCACTTACAGGCCTGTTCTTTTTCCTTGGTTTACAGTAGCTTTATCCGTCCAACTGACGTACTCGACTTCATGAAGGACAGACGAGTACTCCATACTTTTATGCCATGTTTGAAGCAACCTGTGTAAATCGGTGTGGGCTGTTTGAAGCGCCTCTGATTTGTAGCATCAGGTTTTCCAAGCCTTTGATGTCAGAGAAAGCAAAAGCAAGTGCACTGTAGCTGTGCCATTAAAAATAGTTTTCCAGACTTGTATGTGCTGATTAGTTATTCTGTGTGAAAAGCCTTACTGTTTTCTTCTTGGTAGCTATGGCGCCACAGACCATGAAGGTGTTTAATAAAAAACAGGGGAGCGACTGATGATCTTTGTCCCTGCAGCCCCAGGAGAGGTGGGCGATGGGCAGCAGCCACCTGCTACTGGGAGCACTGCACTTTACTGGTGCCATGAAAAGACAGAGGCAGCTCTCCACAGGCCAATCAAACTATACTAACAGCTGGCTAGCTGCCCTCCTCAGCCTTGCTTTCTCTCTATCTCTATGTCTCTCTGCCTCAATCTGTCCCTTTCTCAGTGCAGCCCTCACTCAAACACGCAATCCCTCTCTGCAGTCCTTTCTCTTCATCCAGCGGCATGATGGCACCACTGAGGAGCATCTCCATCCCCTTACTCCCTCCTTGGCAACAAATATTTATTGTGCTGCCCTGATTTATTCTGGGTTAATTAGTGAAAGTTAAATAGCTATCATAAGCATGAGTCTAAAAAACACAAACAGACATGCACATGCACACACACATACACGCTGACAATTGGCTGTCTCGCACAAGCTCAACGCCAGCTCCTGACCTGCCCTCTAGCCCCCAAGGCATAATGTGGTTTATTATAGACATGTGAAGACTTAATTAGATGTGTATAATGCATGCTGTCCAGGGACTGCTTGCTGTAGTGCTGTATAAAACCAGGCCGTGTTTAAAACTGGCTGTGTTAACAGCCTGCATTAGTAAATCTCCTTGTTGTGTTAGTGATGAGAGGCAGCTTGGTAGTAATGCACTGCCTGCTCCTCATTATGATAGATATATGTTGCTTTGCTAGCTAGGAGAGGACTAGTAGGGGGAGTGGAAGACTTCACACACGTGCATCTTGAGCTTTTTTCTTCGTTTGAATAATTGGCTCACTATACGGCAAGGAAAGCATAACTGAGAAGCTATAAGTAATGAGCATCATCATTAAACAAATACAACCTGACACACCTTTTGGCTCACTATTTAACAACTCCAGCAGTGGCAGCTGGCACATCTGAATATGTGTAGAATCTCTTTCCTTCAATCTCAGCTCAAAAAAGACTTTGACTTGAGAGAGTTTCCGCATCTCTGGCAAATCATTCTGCTAGGCTCAGTGCCCTGCCCCGGAGAAAGCCGTAAAGATTAGCAGTTAGATTACAATCTTTACTACAAACACTCTTTCCAAGAGAGAAAGGGTGAAAGAGCAGGCCAAAGCTGTGCCGATGAGGGAGATTAGCCCAGGCCTAAACAAGACGGACAAAACAAATCCACTCAAATGAAGAGGCCGGTCACACAAAAGGAAGAGGTCGGAGATGGTGTAAAAAACAGAGGGATGCTGTTGACTCTAGGAAATGTTTATGACTTGCAGTAAGCATAAAACTTGAGTCAGAGCTTTTGTGAACAGAAACAAAAGGAGAAGGAATCAATAAATCCATGCAGGTTCACAGTAACACAAGATTCTCTGACATTTGTCACAGGCATTATTGGCCTTTTGGACAGCGCTGCAACCCTGGGTCACATTGCTGACCTTTTGTTCATCTCTGCCATCAGAAATGTGCAGAACCCACGCAAAGTACACACTGTGACGGAAACAAATGTTTCCTTTAGGTGTTCTTCCATGTTTTATGTTTTATAGAATTTCCATAAATCCCCTGAAAGGGGCTAAAGAGTGTATTAGCCCATCTAGCATTGCATTCACATTCCTTATTCTAGCAGCCCCTAGCCTAGTTGTTCCTACTAAAGTAGGCCACAAGTTCATACAGCCCAATCTGTCCAGTAAAATGATTATGTAATAACTTGCCCCTCATTTATTTCCCTTTCTTTTAGTGTAAACACATCCATTTGCAAAACAGATGATGAAAGCCTGAGATGTCTTAAGAAAAATAAGTGTGACTCCAGCCATTTCTTCAGTTTTTTTCACATAGAGTCAGAAATAATACTGTCATAAACCAAAGAAACTCATTGGCTTAGCTTCTTGGCTTAACATCCTCAGTTTGGTTTGGTATGGCAGGCCGTGGGTAATGTCTTTGTCAGTAAGTAGGCTGTAAAACCGACTGTAATTTAGACTTGTAGCTTATGTAATTAACAGTTCAGACAACCACTTTGATGGCATGATCCATTCGTAATGACTTGCTACACTGTGCTTTCTGGTGCAAAATACAGTGACAAATCCAAAAATAATGCCCTGTTCTTTTGCATTTTTCACACTTTGCAAAGCCATCATATGACTGGACTCTTTGGCATCCCAGTTCTATATGTTACACAAACTTGATCTACAAAAACAGGTCATTTTTCCTGAATTAATTACCTAAATCAGCTGGGTGTTTTTGTAGCAAATTATATTTATTTAAGAGAAAACTGCATTTTGTGCAGCTATTTTCAACTGGAGATAAATACACAAACCTGCAGTAAAGTGAACAGCACAACTCCGGTGTGCAGTTAACATACACTACTGCTCAAAAGCTTGGGATGGCTTGCAAGTTTTATTGTTTTCCAAAGAAAACACATTTTCATGCAATCAAAAAAACAATTGTATTGATTTCACAAGCAATTAAAATTAATCAGATGATTTTCAAAGAATGATCTATATTTTTGCATAGAGGCATAGAGCAACTGTCAGTCCTCTGCATCTCCTGGTATGGCTGGTATGGTTTCTAATCCAAGTTAATAATTTTATAAGGCTAATTATTAGAAAATCCTTCTGCAATGGTGTTGCACAGCTGAAAACCATTGTACTAACAAGGGAGCAAAAATGTGCACGGCCTTTTTTAGGTTAGTTTAGTATCTGAAGCATCAGCAGTTTTTTGTTTGTTTACAGGCTCAAAGTGGCCAGAAAGAAAGAACTTTCTTTCTTTAGTCTATTGTTCTGCTTAAAAAAAAAAGGCTATTCAATGTGAGAAATTGTGAGGAAACTTGAAATCTCTTACCATGCTGTTAACTACTCACTTTGGAGAGCAACTCAAACTGGCTCTAACAAGGACCAGAAAAGGAGTGGGAGGCTCCAGCGCACAACTGTGCAAGAAGATAAATATGAGAATGTGTAGTTTAAGACAAAGACACCTCACAGGTCATTAACTGGCATCTGCACTAAATAGCACCCATCACACACAATTGTCAACATCAATAGTGGAGAGGTGATTTCAGGATGCTGGACTTCATGGCAGAATTGAAAAAGAAAAAGCCATATCTTAGACTTGCTAATAAGAAGAAAAGACTGAGATGGGCAAAAGAACACAGACACTGGACGCTGGAAGACTGGAAGAAGGTGTTGACAGATAAGTCCAAGTTTGAGGTCTCCAGATCAAACAGAAGAACGTTTGTGAGGCACAGAACAAATGAAAAGATGCAAGAACAGTGCTTACTATCATTATTCAAGCATGGTGGAGGAGGAGTGGGGGGTGCCTTGGAGGTGGTAAAATAGGAGATTTGCAGAGTGGAAGGTACCTTGAGGAAGGAAAGCTATCACAAGATTTTGCAGTGCCATGCTATACCCTGTGGACAGCACTTGATTGGGGCCAATTTCATCCCACAACAGGATAATGATCCAAAACACACCTCCAAAATGTGTCAGCAATATTTAAAGAATAAGCAGTCAGCCAGAAATTTGACTGTAATGGAGTGGCCAGCACAGTCTCCAGATCTGAACCCTATTGAGTTGTTGTGGGAGCAGCTTGACTGCACAGAGGAAGACTCCATCAAGCTGATCCATCTTGTGGGAGATGCTCCAGGAAGTGTGGGGTGAAATCTTATCAGTTTACCGTGAAAAACTGACAGCTAGAATGCTTAAGGTCTGCCAGGCTCTAACTGCTGCAAAGGGTGTTTTGTTTTTTGATGAAGTTTGAAGAACACGTTCATCATTTCCATTAAAATCATTATTTCTAACTCTGACAGTGTTGACACATTGCTATATTTCCTGTTCAGACTAATTTCATGCGTATTTCCATGGAAAAACAAAAGAACTTCCAAGTGATCTTAAACTTTTGACCGGTAGTATACATACTTTATTCAAGTTTATTTAGCTTTTTGAATTTTTTTAAAGTTCATACTTAGGCATGTACAGTAGTGGTTTGATGATGATGGCAACAACGACAACGATGATAAGACACATTTTGCCCATTTTCAGCTCCAGAGAGATGCTTTCCATAATTTACAGTGTAAAAAAGTATACTTTTTGGTCTTTACTGGGTGTCAGAACAGCCCTTCACGTAATCCCCTGCCTGAAAAAAGACATTTTTCACTCGTCTTTAAGGCCACTCCCCCTGTAAGACAGCTTTCTTCTGATTGGCGGCCGCTCAAAAAGAGAAGAGTTGAACAGCAGATCAGGGTTGCAGTGCTCACAACCTGTGCTCAGCTATGTGCCTGAGGTGAGCAGGTAAGGGATATTCACTCTCACTGACTTCATACAGAGGCAAAAGAAGATAAAACTGTCAGAAAACTGAGCTTTTGGCCAACAAAGGTTACTTATATATATGCAAAACAGGTCCTCTTTAAACATATGTAAACTGTAAAAAACTTGAAATATCAAGGCAAAAATTCAGTTTATTCAGTGCCTTTTTAAATTTCCTCAACTAAGATTTCCACGTTTAGACAAGAATTCTGGCAACTTCAATTTTCTTGTTTACAAATTATGACATTCTCTAACAAGGTGAACAGGAACATTCTAGCTTCTGTGGAATGTATTTCTACCTTCAAAAAACAAAGAAATTCTTGTTGAGTAAAGAAAAAATCTGGCTTCAGTAACACAAAAATCTGACTTTACAAATCGAGGATACTTTAACAACAGAGGGAAGAGTGGAGCTGTGTCTGCAAGCAGCAGTTCTGATGGGAGTGAGGGGGTTGTGTTCTGAGGTAAGCTTGCGGGGGGGGGGTCTAACCTGCGGACCTTTGTGGGATCTGAACTCGCAATCTCTAAATACAGTAATATAAGCTTACATGTACAGTAATCCCCAGGCTAGACCCCCAAGCCTCCTTGGAACATGACACAGCTAAGCTTTCATTGTTCACCTGGTGAGATGAAGTTCACGTTGCCAGAACTCTTGTCTAAATGTAAAGTGAAGTAGAGTTAGAAGTTGTGAAAACACAAAAAGCTGTGGAATCAAGTTTCCTTGCTATTTTGAGTTTCTCATCTGTTTCTTTTAACAGTATAGGCTGGACATCATGTTTTTGAATGCAAAAAATATTTTCTTTATGTTTTTTCCCCAAACTCCTGTAACTCAAATGTCTTTTTCTGAACGTCACTGAAGGACATGCTGAAGTAACGGCCATTTCCTGTATTTCTTTACAGCCTAACTTTTAGGCTGTCAGTTACTTATTAATAAAGTTTATTAATGTCATTCGCTTGTGAGAATTTGTTAATATGGTATGATTATAAAATTGGCTTGAGATGGGATTCCTCTTTAGCTGAAACATGTTTCAGCTAAAGAGGAATGTGTTGCATTTATAAGTCTTGTGTTGTAACAGGATGATTTCAAAGAGTCTGCCAGCTTGATGGAATACCTCTTTACAAATAACTGGTGGCTGGAACAGAAAAATCCGATCTCTTCTTTTTACAGAATTGTTGCAAATTTCTCAAGCCGATCTTCATTTCTTTATAATTTGACTTTGTCATTTTTTAAAGTGGGATTGGGCAGTAGTTCTTCAGGCTTTCTGAAAGTCTTTCAAAGTTTTTCTTTAGACATTGGCTGTTTTTTCACTCTCTTTCATTTTACTGTAGTTCTTGTATCTGACCATTTTCAGAGGAATGTGGTTTTTAAGCCACTTTACGCTGACCTATGAATCACTGAAGCACAAAAAAACACCTAACATAATGTTGTGTCTACACATAACAGACAGCTTAGACAAGAACCAATTTTTAATTGTATCATAGCAGCCTGTTGCCAAAGACATGGTTTGTTCCTATTTCTTTAGTTAAATCTATGAAAAATGCCAAAGATAACACAGTTTGACAGGCTTAAAATTTTATTTTTGGATCAACAAGTTGATTTCCAAAGAGCTATTGGCATATCTTGGCATGCCGTGCAGCATGTCCTTAAAATATAATAGGAAACTGGCCAAGTGGAAGACAAACAAAGAAGTCTCAGGCCTAAAACGCTATCTACAGCAGATTAACACTATCTGACCATGACATCATCGTGACAAGGAACAGAAGAAAAGGCAGCCAACATCCAAAGTAGAGCTTCAGAATGTCCTTCAAGAAGCCTGGAGTAATATTCTTGAAGACTACTTAAAGAAAGCTTGCCTAAGAGAGTTCAGGCTGTGTTGAAGAATAAAAGTGGTCATACCAAATGCTGACTTTCCAGCTGGTTAGATTTGTACAAGCTCTTTTTGCCTCATGCGCTGTACTTCTGTTCGTGTTTGAACTTGTTTTAATAAATGGTTGCCCCTATTGCTCGTTTTCCTAACATATTAAGTAACTGGTGGCTCCATACTTCTGCACAGTACTCCATGTCCATCTGCTGCTTATGCGACTCCTTGATGGCTACCTATAACAATGGTCCAAAGCATATTCCACACATAGCAGTGATAACTGGAGCTGAAACAACAAACACTGTGACTATCGTAGGTGGTTCAGATTTCCATGACGCGTACCCGCTCATGCACACATGCGCTGCTTCAAACAACATTACTGGAGTTAGAGAGAAAACGCAGACACTCACAATATTGTACCTTGTTATGCTTTCAATACAACATCTTCACAGGAGGAATAAAAAAACAACCTCATACACTAAAACACGTTCTAAATTTACTCTGAAAAACATCTCCATTTAGGGCTCATTATCTCAGGAAGTAGAGGGAGGTATTAACATCCTGTCTGGTGCACAGTGTCCTGAGGCCTTGGCAAATCTAGTGGTCAAGTTTACTTTGGGGAGGATTAAGGGTGAAAATGCTTGCTCATGGCTTAAGTTCTTTAGCGTCTTCACCCGCCCCAGCCTGGTGTCTCCTGGTGCCAGTTTCCCCTGGGGCCAGCAGCTCTGACAACCACGGGGCATCAAAACATGGCTCGCGTGTGAAGCAGGATGAATAGAAGCCTAATACTAGGTTGAAGATCTTATAAAAAGATCAGATCACAGGCAGACCTAAACGGGCTGGCGCCCTATCATCAGCTCAAACATACACAGAGACACGCAGAAGCACCTGTACAAACATGAGCGCAACTTTCATGGCCTTAAAAAAGGTCAACAGTCAAGACTAAATGTTCAGCCAAGGACCACAGACAAATTGTGCCGTGGAGATTTCTTACCTTTGACACTGGCAGCAATGGACCCAGCAATTCCTGGCAAAAGAGTAAAGTTTGGCACAGCACCATGGTTCCATTTTACTGGTGGTGTTCATAATGATTTGGACAATTTTAATATTGGAGAACAAATAAATATTTGCTTTCCTCCTTCACTTTGAAATACTCCTTAGTGGTTTACAATGCTTTTCATGGAGTTTAAATGTGCTGTTGTGCCGCCTACTCATGTGAAAAGGGTTAGAAAGGGGACTAATGGGTAGATAATTTGTTGACATTTAGCTTTTAGCTTCTGGGGTTGCTGGTTTAATGCTCTGCTCTGAGCTCACACCATGTTTGAGTGTGGCAGTGCGACTTCTCTGCCTAAAGCTTGCATTCTTTGCTCAGTTAATGTGCAATTATTTTGGCAATTTTCATCATATGCAAATCATGTCTGTAGAACAAAGGAAACATTCACAGCTTTGCTTACACCAATAAAAACACATTCAAAGGGTGACTGAGCAAGTTGAAAAAGCATCTTTGTTTCCACTGGAAGTAAACAGGAACACTATAATCGATGGAACTGTTTTAAGATTTTCCTCCAGTCCACACACAGAGATGGAAAGCATATGGTGGGGGGAGCACACCTCCACACCCTTCCAGGTGCGTACACGGAAACCCAAAAGAACAGCAGCAAGACCCAGCGCAGGCATCGGGCATCTGCTGCAGCTGCATGTCACTGAATTCTGTCTGCGTCTCACTTTGCTTTCCTTTTATCTCTTCTCTTTCCCCTCACCCCTACAACCAGTCGAGGCAGATGGCTGGCCCCTCCCTGAGCCTGGTTCTGCTGGAGGTCTCTTTATGCTAAAAGGGAGTTCTTCCTTCCCGCGGTCACCAAGTGCTTGCTCATAGGGGATCGTCTGTTTGGGTTTTCTCTTTAATACTGTCGGGTCTTTAACCTCACAGCATAAAGCACCTAGAGGTAACTTTTGTTGTGAATTGGGGCTATACTGTATGCATACAATGGAAATGAATTGGTGGTGCCTGCACTTATTCAGTTTCTGGTTTGATAAAACCATGTCCAGCAGACATCTGGCAGACAGTAAGGCTTGATCCCATCTCCATCATCAGGGCTTTTTATTAAAAGTTTCTTCACACTACACGACAGCTCCTATGGAGCACACATGATGGCCAAGGTTATTCACTAGAGAAAACCTGTCTCTTAACAAAATAAGTGTAATTTTCTTGTTTACTTGCTAATACAGATTCTGCTTCCACACATAAGTATGCAGTTTGTAGCAGATATCAGATCAGTGAAAGCAGAACCAGGGGCAGCTTGTCTGGCATGCTGGCCTCCTGTCATTCTCCTGCCAGAGGCCACAGGTTTATCCAGAGTGCATTTCACTGGGGGGGGGGATTCCACCCTTCCCTGTGGTCTACATGCCCCTGCCTCTATTATTTTTTATCCCTGGTGGAGATAAAGATGTGTCAGCCTCACCACTGATTTTATGCTGCTTTTTGAAACCATCTGCAAACAACAGTTAAATCAGAAATGGACTTTCACTTTCAGTGTTCGCTCTGTCACAGTAGAGATGACACTGTGTAAGTGGGCACGATCCACGTCCTGTACCATCCCAGCTTTTCTTTATCCCACAGAACACCATCATTTCAGCATGCAAACTACTGCTAGCTAAGTAAAAGTAAAATGAGAAGCACTCAGAGTGGCAGATTTTCCAGGAACCTCACACGCACGCATGCTGATCATCTACATCAGAATTCCCAAAGGTGAGGTCTGCAGCTTCTTATTTCAACTTGTTGAACTGCAGTTCTCCACTGGAGCTGCTGCCTTTGAGTTTCTGCAGTTACAGAGTCTTACTGTGGATGTTGTCTCTGAAGAAATGTTGCATGTGTGTTTTGGCTTTGCAGCGGATGGAGCAGCCACACATCACCCCTGTCTCAGCCGTCATCGAGCAAGAGGGTGGGTTCAATCCGGACTGGCCATCAGAGTGGCACAGTCCACTTGCAAGGGGAATCTGACAGAGCTAGTCTCTCCATCTTTACAATCCAGCGGCCTGCGCGCAGGTCTCCCAAGGTTTTCAGCTCGAGTTGCTCCGAGCCTCAAGCTTAGTCTGGGCCTCATCACTGGCAACCCCATAACCATTGTACAATACGTGTGCCTCTGCACACTCAACTCTACCCAACTCATCGGTTCAATATCTCCTCCTCCACTGTTGAACCCTTTCCTCTGAGTTGGGGGCCTGAGCAGGCTGGAGCAACTGTTTTTCGAACACCTTTTAAAATTCCTGCCTCTGAGTGTGGCACATAAATGGGCCTATTGACGTTAAGTGGCACAGGTG
>VUQH01012961.1:4836-24876 GCA_015106775.1 Etroplus canarensis
TTTTTGGGGAACCCCCCCCCCCCCCCCCTTCAGCGGGACCCTATTAAAAAAAAAATCCTGGAAACGCCCCTGGCAGAGCTCCATTTTGTTTAGGGCCTCTTTGGCGTTTGTTTCTTTCGCGGATTGATAACTAGGGAATCCTGTGTGCCACGACAGCCTGTGCACACCCGCGGAGGGAGACAGCATCCGAAGAAGAAGCCTGCTGCCCGGCTCTACTTTTCCCCGGCACCGTTTGAGCCTCGCAGCGAGAAGGTTGGTGAAGTAGCGCCAACGGCTGCGTTTAATTTCACATTTTTCGCAGAAAAGAAGCCCTTCTGATGCTCATTTGAACGGGGTGAAGCTTTGGGGAAGTGTTTTATTAGCCTTTGCTTTGTCAGGGTAACCTTAGTCCCGTTCATCTTTGAAAAATAACTATTTTAGGATATTATGGTAGCTAGCTAATTGACTTTTATCATTAGAGCAGTAGCTTAAGTTATCAGCGAAAGGAGGCATTTATATCTTCTGTCTCCTCGCCCTATAAAGCCAGCTTTTCTGGTTGAATCAAGCCTACAAAAGCAACTCATTTGAGGAGACCCGACTGACAGCGCCGAAATGGGGGTAAGAGATTGCTTTCTTGCTATTTCTTATCCAGTATGCTTTATAAATGTCGGTTATGTGTAAGTTAATAACGATTAGTCTGTGTCTGCCGAGGAAAGGGTTAATGTGCATGAAAGAAACACGAATGATGTTAGAATGACATTGAACACGGTGGGACGTGTATGACTTGTGTAAGCCAGCTGTGACTGTTATTTTTACTGTCACTCAAACGGCCTGTTATTAGTGCAAATTAGCGCGATGCAAAATATGCAGGTTATTCTTGTTTCCCTGCACATGATGTCTTTTTTCCTGGGGGAACCTGCGCCAGATTTGTGAGTCAGTCCGCCGCATCCAGACTCCAGCCGGTGCGACAGAGCCGGTGCAGGGTGGTAACGCATTACAGTAACGCTGGACAATTAGTATTCAGTTTAAAGCAGCGTATGTGTAGCTCGCTGATTCTGATTGAACATCCCAGTGAAGCAGGTAAACAAAAATACCTTTTTCCCTCCAACCTGCGAAATATGATTCATTTCCCCAGTGGAAGAAAGGTGCTGTCACAGCCTCACGTTTAATCATTCAGCGCACAAAGGGACGTTTGGCTGTCTGAGCTTTCCTTACAAACACACTGAGGTAATCCTGTCAGAGGAGCCTTCTTACATGTGGCTGCTGTAATGGTTTAAAGTAATGTAACGGGGCAGCTGAACCGTGCAGGCCCAGCGCGTCTCATTAAGCATCATGTCTTATTTTTAAAGCAAGCATTGGTGATGATGTGACCAAAAAAAAAAAATGTGCTGCTTCATGCGCCGGTTCCAACAAACGGGATTACACAGACCGGGCATCTGGCGCTGGACCCGCTGCGGACGATTGAGGAAAAATCACAACTCCTAAATACACGATTAGTCAGACGGCATAATGACACGGATGAGCCCGATACGAAATGAAATCTTTTGTGACTGATATGAGTAATTACGACCTGGAATATTGTGCAACCTTCTTTCGGCAATACCGCAATCCGGACTGCGGAATATCATCGTCTCTCCGAGTCTGACTGCAGCGCAACTCTGCACAGTCGCATCTGGCCATATCGCATAAAAAAAGATGTCACTAAATCATTTTATTATCTATAGTGTGAAGCTGTGAAGTAATATCCAGATGCAAAGGGTGCGCAGGGTGGTGGCTGGGACTCAGAATCGAAGGCTACGATTTTTGTCCCTTAAAATTTCCCACCCGCCATTTGCGGCATTTTCATTCAAAGATTACATAATGCGACGGTGCGTCGTGCTGCTGTCATTGAGGATGCGGGGCTCGGTGGATGTGAAGGCATGTTAGGTCTGGGTACCAAACGGGCTCAGAGACAAATGCGTCAAAATGGTTCCTCGGCAGTGGTCACCCCCCAACCCCCACCGCTCACATCCCACTGCTATAAATGTCAGCTGAGTTGGTCTCAAAGCAAGGTGGGCTTCACCAGCCTCCACCTTCTTATTTAACCGCGGGAGCGTCATAAAACCTCACTGAGCTGTCAGTTCATAATGGACAACCTGTTCCAGCCACAAAATTTAGACGCAGTTTCATTTCTGTATCATTATAACTGGTTAATTCATGTAATTGATCAGTGTCCATATTCATTGGAGTGGAGTGGATTGTTATTATACAGTTTTCTAATCTGCAGTTTTTTTTCACTGAGTGCAGGGTTTCTCCTGTGTGTAAAATGGTTTTCACCATCCCCCAAATCAAAGCCACAGTGTTGTAGTAAAAACATCTTTTAACCTATTTTTTGTTGAGGTTTTATCTCATGAAACATAAGAATACACTTTTATTTATCAAATGGCCAGAGTTAAGAGGAAAATTGTCTGACTTCTATTAAATAAGGTAACTCAGACGCATTGCCTTAAATATATGGATCAATAGTACATAAGTGTTTAATAACAGCAAAGGCTTGTTTGGAAGAAGGGAACCCCTGTGAGTATTTATTATAGTTTTTTGTTGTTTTTTATGTAGAGCTTTTTATGTGGAGCTTTCAAAAATCAGGTTAATATTTACTGTAGAAAACTGTAGCTCCACTTCTCGATCCAGCTGTTTCAGTGGCATGCAATAGTTGGTGGGTTTTCTTTTGCTCTGCATCCAGGTTTAGGGGGCGGGTGTTGGGATGCAAGTGGAGGCCAATTTGTGGAAATAGTCACCTTTTGTAATGCTGTCCACTAGATTGCCAGAGGGGGGAAACTGCACACAACTCTGACCACTGCATCAAAGAGAGGAGGAGGAGGAGGGTGTATCTGTTCATGTGGGGGGAGTGGAAATTCCCATGTTCGAGCTGTGATTTGCAATCGGAAGGGTGGAGTGATGGAGTGAGAGGTGGATTCGGGTGGAAAGCACTGTGGTGGGGGTGGGGAATACCAGAGAGATGCTCAGTTGACTAGGCAGCTATAGGGTCATTTGATCCGGGCCAATCAATCAATAGGGACGGATGCTCCAGAAGGCAGCAATTGGATTGGTGGGTGAAAAGATGGAGGTCAGCAGCTGCAAACTTCACAGAGAGGTCCTCCTTGTAGGAAGAGTGACTAAGATACCATAACTGACAGTGGCTGACGGAGGTAAAGAGAGAGAGAGAGAGAGAGAAAGAAATGGCTGTGTGGTGAGTCACCTTGAGAAGGGTGAACACTGAAAAAGCTGGAGGAGGGCAGGAATGCAAAAAGAGCTGGTGGGATGCTGCTCCTGTGCAGTAGTGACACAGAGGAGAGAGCAATGATGGAGCTGGAGAGCAAAAATGGAGAGATAAATGCTGAGATACAGAAAGAGAAAAATCAAATGCACAAGGATGAACGCATCTGCTCATATCCCACAATGCACTTGGTACGGAAGCTTCAGGAAGAGAGCCAATGGCAGTGAAGGATGGATGGCGTGGCTCAGTGTGTGTGAGTGTGTGTGAAAGAGGGAGAGAGTGAGGGAGAGAGGCAAGCAGCTCTCATGACTAAACCCACTCTCATTTACTGTGTGTAATTCATACACGATGAACCTCTCGACACTGTGAAACCTCTTTAGTGACTATGTGTCAGTCCTCATGATGAATATCTATGTTGAAGCCCACTAAATGAGTACATATTATCATGCACCAATTAATACTGTAAAGCTTTCTAAATTTAAAATCCATCATCGGTAGTTGAGATGCTCTTGCGTTGAAAAATAGAGGAAGAAGTCGATCAGTGGTTGCCTCGCATCAGAATCTATGACAATCCGTCAAACTGTGGTGGCAATCAGTGTAATGAATTTCATGTCTGAACCAGTCATTAACCTGATGACAGTCTGTCCTAAGGTGTCCTCAGAACCAATACTTAGGATCCCTTTAAATACCAGAATTCTGAGAATGCAACAGTACTTTTTTAGTATTGTAATAATGAATGTAACATATGTTCTGAGGTTGCAGTTCTTGCACAACTGATGGGGGCAGCATGTGGCTACAAGTTTTGTGGTCTATCATTATATGTTGAAGAATGAGAAGCATGCCCACAAACTTATGAAAAACTACAAATGGCACAGCAAAATTACATGTGGAAGATGGTGACTAGTGCAGCTTCTTGGATAACTCCGTCCGATAAGAAAGACAATCAGGAATCTGTACATTACGGTTGAGGCAGATGACAAAGGAGCGATAATTGATTCACAGAAAGCAATATGCAAATTATACTATTGTGCTTTTCAGACCAGGGGAGGAAGTACTTCCACTTTAGCAAAGCACCTAAAAGAAACCACTATCCAGATCTGATGTTCCTTTCAAAAGCCTTGAACTGATAATGAAAAAGTTTCAAAAGCCATGAAAAATTTTACTGTTCATAGGAATCATTGCAGCACCTGCACAAATGGTTGCACTACTAGCACATAAATCACAGTCCTGTATTCTCTTCTGTACTGCTCTTCCTTTCTTTAGAGAAAATCCATTTTTGTAATGTTCAGATGCTGTTAATAAAGGAGTTTATATTTAAGTAAATGGTATAATCTTTTTTTCTCTTTAACATTAGTATCAAATTTAGCATCACGAATCATATAATTTCACTAGTCTTGGTACCGACTACTTAACTTATAGTATCGTGACATCCCTAACAGACACACATCATTGCTCCTGGTGGTGTACTACTCAATATCTTTTTCACGAATATTTTGACAAGTTGCTTATTTAGACTAAAATATAATAATTCAGGGTTTTTATTTCATATAAAAATATTTGTACCCACCAAAGAGAATTTAGCTTTCCATGAAATTTACTAGAAAACAGCAAACGTTGTAGCTCACTTACAAAACTGATATAATTACCAAGCAATTGCTGCAGTTCAAACATAGTGCAGTACCTAGTTTATTTTGACATTTATTTATAGTTACACCATACCCTGTTCTCGTGTTCATTGTGTTTGTTACGTAATTGTTCCAGTCTGTCAACATTTCATTAATACTGACTCTTAGCTTCCTGTCACTAACTAGTTTCCATCTGTGTGTGCGTGAGTTTGTGAGTGTGAAACAGTATTGAACCACACTGCAGCAAATCACTGATCAGGGTTTTCCAATATTACCGATTCGACTCTCTGGTCAGTGTTTAACGTGTGCTTCATGAAATGCAGCATGAGGTCATTTTGACATCTCTTCCTATCTGCTTGACTTCTGTGATTGACTTAGGAATCAAGGATAATGAGGATGAACCTCTCTATGCCTTCTGCTGCCCCAACGCTGAGATAGACTGCATACGCAGGAGTATTATTACATAACATACCTTCACATTAAATACAATATTACTGCATTTTGGTAGCACCCCCGCCCCCCTCTTTTCAGTCACAGCTTCATCCATTTTCTGCCACTTATGTGGGTCTGGGTTGCGAGGGCAGCAATCTAAGCATAGGCACCCAGAGCTCCCTTTTCCTGGCCACCTCCTGCAGGGCCAGCTGAGAGGTCTGAACTCTCCTGCCCTGAGGCCTCTTACCGGTCGGATGTGCCGGGAACACCTTACCTAGGAGGACCCAGAAGACGTCCTGGTCAAATGCGGAACCATCTCAACTGGCTCCTTTCGATATAGAGGAGTAGCAACTCTACTTTGAGCCCCTGCCGACTGACTAAACTCCTCACCCTATCTCTAAGTCTGAGCCCGGACACCCTTCGGAGGAAACCCATTTCCAGCGTTTGTATCTACCATCTCATTCTTTTGGTTATTACGAAGGGCAGTCCTGTCAGAGTCCAGCATCCGCTAGGAATAAGTCTGACTTGTTGCCGGCAGCCAAGTTCTCACCACAGGTGCACAAGAACTCTGCTCGCAGCACTGGGCTAGATAACTCATACTCCCAAAGAACCCCCAACAGGAAACCCCAAGGGATGCAGTTGAATGCTTTCTCCAAGTCCACAAAGCACATGCGCAGTACAGAGGTTGGGCAAACTCGAATATCCTTGGGAGGATGAAAAGCTGGTCTAGTGTTCCACCACCAGGACAAAAACTGCATTGTTCTTCCAGAAGCCGAGGTTCAACTAATGAATGGGCTTTCCACCTTGCTGTAGACCTTACCTCGAAAGGCCAGACACTCCTCAGTGTGAGCCCCTGAAGTTGAAACACACCCTCCAGTCCCCTTTTTTTATAAAGGGGAACCACCACCCCAGTCAGCCAGTCCAGAAGCACTGCCCCAAACTTCCATGCAATGTGGCATGTCAACCAAGATAGCCCCAGAAGATCCAGAGGTTTGAGAATATCAGTGCAAACTTCATTCACTCAAGTTGCTTAACTACCTCAGTGACCTCATCAGTGATGGGCGAGTCATCCCCTTCATCACCAGATTCTGCTTTCTCTATGAAAAGCATGTTAGTGAGATTGAGTCACAGCTGACGTTTGTTATTCACATGCACCCACTGGATTGGCTGTTGCTAGGAAACCTCACATCACCCACTGAAAGTTGATGCTATTATTCGGATCCTTTCAACAACTACCATTTTCTGTCATTCTCTCAGACATCTTGCACTGCAGGAGGTGACACATTGCTTAATGGTGGAGAATGCTGCTAAATATGAACTTTGTTTTATTAGGAATTAACAACATCAGCTAACCAAGCCCCCTGCTGTGTAAATGTTTCATCAAATCAAGTCACGGTGGCTTTTGTCTATGTTAGTCACTTTAAACACATACTCTAAAACATTATCATCACACAGTCTGCAGCATGGTTGTGGTTCGGACTGTCTCCTCTTGATTAAACCTTAGCTCAGATGAACAGATGAGAGTAGAGAAGAGCACAGAAACAGATGGACAGCCTGGAGGGAGGAGAATGTAAACAAAGTGGGAGGGTGGAGGGAGGGAGGGATGGATGATGGAGGAGACCCTCTTCCTCAGTGTGTGTGTGTGTGTGTCTGTCTGTGTGTGAGAGAGAGAGACGACAGTCCATCAGTATTTTCTAGGTCGGTCAGTCCACTGATCTGTGTGATAATCCATTTCTTTGTGTATGCAGTTATGCTGTAGCACCATCAGAGCTACTGAACTCTAGTGAAGGCAACACACCAGCAGCAAGGTCCTCCATTCAAAAATCAGAGCTAAAGCAGTAATGTTCAGTCACTGGAGCAATATCACATTTAGCTGAAAGTAGGCTAAATTACCACATACTGAATATGACGAAATGCAACATGATTCAGTGCCAGCTGGTGACTATTTTACCAGGGTCTTAGAGTGTAGAACTGGTCCATCAATCCATGGATTTGCAAAATGTGAGAATTGCAGTAAAGTATATGATATTTTCAGTTACTGAATAAAATTCACTGCTATTAATTGTGAGCTGCATTACCAGGCAGGGGTGGAAATGTATTGAAAGTTATAAAAGTATTTATACATCTACCATACGCCAAAGTATAACCACTAGCTTGACTTAACAGTAGCCTGTTGTCCTGTGATTTTACATGCTTTTCTCCAAGCCATCTCCTCTCTTCCTGTCATTTTCTGTTCTATCTCCATATAAAACTGAAGTTAAATTATATCAAATGTTGACAATAAACATGTCTTCATTTGTGATATATAGTGGTATGGACAGAATCTACTGTCTGTAAGATAATTTCAGACCCTAGATTCTAATGACAATGTGTCTAGCAAATTTTTCAGCAAAGCATTGCATTTCAACTCATACTTATTTGCCTCTATTTGCATCATCCAGTGCAGCTTTTCGTCTTTTTGTAAACTTTGTATGTTGTTGTGTTGTATGAACACTTTGCTTAATATTTAGCCTAAACGTAACATTGCATTGCAAGTTAGAAACAGGGGTAAACAAACCAAAAATAGCAGGTATCAGTCCTTCAAAAATGGGGAAATGCTCTGTGCTTAATATCACAGTAACCTAAATCTCTTGGAGAAACTTTCATAATTAGTTCCTCTTTTCTTAATAAAAATGTACCGTTCGGCTGCTCCCTTGTATTCTCCATCAAGGGGTCGCCAAAGTGGATTAATCCACATTGGTAATTTCAGAGGTTTTATGCCGGATGCCCTTCCTGACACAACCCTCCATGGTGAGAGGGGCTTGTGTCCCCCCTTTTCTTAATACAGCATTTTTAATGGTTGTTCCCCTTTTTGCTGACTGCTGTGATGCCTTCTTACATGGTGTATCTGACTCTTCAGTTATAGCTTTTAATGTATTTTTCATAATTATGAATTATTTTTAAAACCAGAAACCACACTTTCAGCTAGGTTGCTCTGATAAATGTCCCTGTCTGATGTCTGAGATTTGAGCAGTGATTTCAGCAGATTAAAAAATGGCTTATCCAGGACTTCTGTGTGCTGTGGTGCCAGAAGCCAGGCTGGATACACCAACAGATAGAGCAGACTACAAATACTCAACATGTACAATCTGTTCCGTACCTCAGCTTAGAACATCTGCTGCTGAAACCTCCTCAGGTTTTACAGCCTGTAACAAGACAGAGACCAAGCAGTATGTATTTAAGCAGCAAAAGATAAATTCAGGGAAATATGAACTAGGTTTCAATGAGATAGACACTGGAGACCTTTACTTGGTGTATATTCTATTTATCACTCATCATAGGATGTATTTTTGTACCAGATCTAGATCATCATAATATTACAGACTCATGAGTCCAGAAGTTCATGTCTGGTACTCTGTGCTGTATGTTTTTATTTGTTTTTCTTTATGTTGTTTTGGTACCTTAAGAAGCACAAAACTTCAGTATAGCAGCATGACATAGTGGGCCTTTTCAATAGTTTGCAGTTGTTTATGGACTTATAAGCTCTTTTCCTATATGGTGCTTTAAAGTGGTGCTCTATGAATTTAGATCTTAAGGTTATGATGTAGCCAACTTTCTCAAAAGAATGGCTTCATATCTGGAAATGCAGGAACCTGTTTGGGCCCTTGATACAGGAATTTGATGATTAGGGTTTCATTATTCTGTTCACACTTAAATAGATACATAAACAAAATTCCAAATTGCACTGACAGGACAAAAATGATTTCAGGCATGTTGCCAGTCAAAAAAGTCTAAAGGAATCTAATAATAATTGTCTTCGCTCTATTTGCCAGTGAGCAAATCAGATGTGTTAGGGTTCATTGTAATGCTTCTGTCACTTTATACAGATGGTTTGGCAATGCTCAATGGTCTCTTTACATGCTTCAGTAAATGTCCATGCTGCCTCTCCAGTCTCATCTTGAATGAATATATGCACAGGCTCATATCAAAGCAGCTAGAGTGCAGTGCTCATCTGCAGGATTTTTGAATCCTGCTCACACTGAAGGGGATCTCAGAATGATGTAACTCACTGAGACAGAAAGTGTGAAGGCATTAGTAATTCCCCTCATACTCATGTAGATTTTCAGCTCTACCATACCGTGAGCAGAGGAGGTCATTTGTACGCAAAAGTAGTTTTGTCAGTAAAGATTACTGTGAGGTATCTATTCATGTAAACCTTTGTTTTCATATGTACTTTTTATCTTATATTGTCCTGTAGTGTAGTGTAGTGTAGTGTAGTGTAGTGTAGTGTAGTGTAGTGGTTTACACATTTGCCTTACAAGCAAAGGGTCCCTGGTTTGATTCCAGGTGGAGACACAAGCCCCTCTCACGATGAAGGGTTGTGTCAGGAAGGGCATCTGGTTTCTTTAACATGAAACAGTCAAACTGATGGAATTAAAGGCTTTAAAAGATATTTATGAAAAAGAGTTTTGGAACTACAAGATTTTTACCATGGAAGTGAATTGAGAACTAGTTCCAGTGAAGATTTGATACCAAATGGTTCAATCCATTGGAGTCACATAAATCCAAGTCTATCAGTTAATTTTATCAGTTATAGCATGTTTTGTGACAGTTGTAAAAACAGTGACATTGAAGTCATGACAGCAAAGCTTTCAACACTTGAGCCACATGCAAGCCTTTTTTATTTTGTGTGTACAGTGTGTTTAGACTGATATTATCCTGAAAAAACTGTGAAGGCCTGCTTTTTCCCCACACAAAACATAAGTTAATAAGATAAACAATAAAGCGTTAGAGTTACAAGAAGAATTTCCTAACATCCATCCATCCATCCATTTTCTGCCACTTATCTGAGTCCGGGTCACAGAGGAAGCAGTCTGAGCAGAGATGTCCAGAATTCTCTCTCCCTGACCACCTCCTTCAGCTCTTCTGGGGGGACACCAAGGCCTCCCCAAGCCAGCTGACAGATATAGTGTCCTGAGTCTGCCCGGGGGCGTTCGACCGGTAGGACATACCCAAAACACCTTACCTAGGAGACGCCCAGGAGACATCCTAGTCAGATGCCCCAAACTACCTCAGCTGGCTCCTTTCAGTGTGGAGGACTAGCGACTCTAATTTGAGCCCCGCTCAAATGACCAAGCACTTGACCTTAACTCTAAGGCTGAACCCAGACACTGTTCAGAGGAAGCTATTTTTCACTGCTTGCATCCGTAATCTCTTTCTTTCAGTCACTAGGGTAGGAACGTAGAGTGACTGATAAATTGACAGCTTCACTTTCACGCTCAGCTCTCTTCACTAAAATGAACCGGTATAGCATCTACATCCCTGCAGACTCTTCTTCTTTTACAGAAAAGAATTGTAATGGCAATTGTTGTGATATCCATCCCTAAATTGCACCTAACAGTACTGATATTTTATTAATAACATGGCAATTATGATTTACTGTAAAGATACAAAAAAGGAAGTCAGAAGAATGGAGGAGAGAAGTTACGTTTCCTAGTGAAAATTGGAATAAATCTGTCAAGTTTTCCTTTACCGGGTCAGTTAGTGGTAATTGTCACACTCAAATCTTTTTAGTGCATTTATACCAGAGTTATTACAGGAGAGGCATTTCACTCAAAGAACACTAAATTGAAATCTATGAGAAGATTTGCCAGCAGAAAAGATGGAGGTAGAAGTGTAAATTCCAGGTGGAAAAGCTTTTTAAAACCCAATTTAGGTCAAAATCTGCAAATTTTTTAAGTAGTTTTAATATTTTTAACTGGTGTTTCTAAACATGCAATTTTTTATCCCAGTGTTTTCTGTAATTCCATATTAATTTAATTAATGTATTAATGCTTTAAAATTATTGTCCAAACATTTCAAGATGGCTACCAAGTCACTTGACTTGCTTTTGGATAGACTTTGCTTGTTCCTAAAAAAAAAATGCAGATGTTTTAGCGCACTAAACACGTGAATGAGTAAATAATGAGTAAGGATGAATGAGAGTAGTATTGAGAAGATAGTAAAGAGCAAGGGAGAGAGAGTGATTCAAAGGGATTACTATTGTTCACTGGGTTAATCTGTCAGTGTAGTAAACAGCCGTAATCTGATGGCCTGCTGGATGAGTGTCCGGGGAACACTTCACCTCCTGACAGATGGCAAAAAAAATACACACACATACATATAAACCTATATGCACACACACAGACCAACAAGAATGGAACATGTTCAAACAGAAAATAAATTTGTGTTTACAGATGAAATGAAGGCATTAATCACTAATGCAGACATATGTAGACTTCAAAACTGCCTGTATTAAAGGTCTGCCAACATTATTTTTCATTTTTTATATTTGTGACTGTTATGCAATAAAAAGTCAGCAGTGATGTGTTGTCTCCACAGTGGCTTAGTAGTTGTCTATTTTCGCCAATATGATAACCTGCCACGACTGACACACTATATTTATAACCATACAAATTAATTTGTATGAGGTAATCAACAACTTTAATGCCTTTAAAGTGACAGTGGTTTCAAAGGAATGCAAAAAGAGAAGAGGGTAGCATTAAAAAACAGTAAACCAAATATAAAGCTTTTACCAGAATCATAACCTTTAGTCTAAAATTGCACATTGATCAGGAGTGGTCTTGCTGCAGCGGTATCGCTAGTGTTGGTAAAGTTTGACAAGAATTATCATTACTGTGAGCACTCTAAGACCAAAAAAGATATAAATGAAAAGTTAGATTGGAGAAATACTGTTTACAAGTTACATGATAGTACATATCCAAATGTACTTTTTTGTATTTGCGACCCGGACCCCCAGAAAAGCGGTAGAAGACGAGATGAGACTTTTTTGTATTGTAAAGTAGCATTTAGATGGCCACAGAACCTTAAAAGTGTTCTCTAGAACAAGAGATATTGATGTAAATTTGATATGAAAGTATTTGACATGTGCACTAACTATAAAGTAAAACAAAACTGCTCACAGACAGATCTGTGCAGAAAAAAATCATTGGCTGTCACCAAACTGTCAGCTTTCATTCCACTAAGGGAAAAAAAAAACAGATGGCAAACAGTACAAAGCAACCATCAAATCAGTGTGAAACCTCTCGCCCCAGACTAATCCACGTAAGAGCTTTCCCAAAATAAGTTGGTTCTCTCATCTTATCATGTGAGGTTTAACAGAATCAAATTCCCAATGTGTGGTTTTTCATAGAGCATGTGGTCACGTTTGGATAGTGGCAAACATCCGCGTGGTGTCCCAAACAATAGTCGCACATTTTTCTGCTTGAAAACCCTTTCCGGAAACGTGAACCGACTTCGATACATCACTTTATTCATCCAGCTTCAGAAACCAAAAAGCTTTGTAGCAAGCTGTCCCAGTGTACTGTATTTCCACCTTTCCATAAAGAAAGAAACATTTGTTCCTAATGCTACCAAGCATCGAGTTCCATTAATGTCACCTTTATAACCCATGACATATATTTGCAGAGGTCATATTGTCATTCCATCCAGGTCATTACACTAAACCTATGCCTATAACACCCCTGTTTTTAGCTTTGTTCCAAATGGGTTGTTTCAGTGTCTGCAGCTTCAGAACTAAGTGAGCCTCAGCTGGGAGCAGCAGCACAGCAGCAGACCTGAATAAGTCACTTCTAATTAATAATTCTACATGTATATATAAAGATTGTCCTGAATATTTTTTCTGGGTTCTGGAAGTAATGCATATGGTCTTCAAGCTCCTCAGATGTCATGAGTGCATGAAGATGTGTTTGCTTTTATGGCCAATAAGCGAACCTTTGGTGTGCTTTGTTAGTCACTGAGACAGTTTAGATAACAGAAGTGACTCTAGAAAGGAAATAACAGTGAAAGACTACAGCTCCTTTGGAATGTAAGAGAGCAGGTCTGTGGAGATACGATATGAACACTACATAATGCAGATAGTTGGAAATAAGAATAGTTTATTTCCCAGCAGATTATTTGTGAATTACTGTGCTAAAACGCCTTGATTCATACTGTAAGCGTAGCCCAGTTTACCAGTAAGATATACACTGTGCCAAATGTTTAAAAGGCACTTGACTAATGATAAACCAAGAAATGTTTTAGTTGGTGGGGAGTACTCTGAAATCAACATTACTGTTGTTCTCTCTGAGGCTAAAACATTTGATTGCTTACTTAATAGAAGACACACCTCGTAAGTAAAAGAGACTCATATCCAATCATACATACTGTTGTGTGTAGCTGCCACCCAAAGGTCCAGTCTGAGCTGGGGAATACCCTCAATCTGATAAAGACAGAAACTGAGAGATCTTCTTCTTCTTCTTCTTCTTAAAGACAGAAACTGAGAGATACACTACGTTTATTGTCCATACATCTATTGGCCTCAGCTTATCCATTTCCGAGTTGTGGGAGCCTGTCTCAGCTGTCATAGGGCCAAAGGCGGAGTACACCCTGGATAGGTTACTAGTCAATTGCAGGGCTAACACAGAGAGACATACAATCATTCGCATTCACACCTATGACCAATTTAGAATTGCCGATTAGCCTCTCCCATGCATGTCTTTGGACTGTGGGAGGGAGTTAGAGTGCCCAGAGAGAACCCACGCAGGCATAGGAAGAACATTCAAACTCCACACAGAAAGGACCCAGCTGGCCAGTGGATTCAGGCCCAGGATCTTGTTGCTGTGAGGCAATGGTGTTAACTACCACCCCACCATGCTGCCATGAATTAGAAAATATTAGAGAAAATAAAACTTTTTGCCACACTTTCATTAATGAACAATCAAGTTCATCTGTCGAACACTTAAGTTATCTACACAGAAACACACACATCCACACAGATTAAAGCAGGGCACTAGAAAATTTACATTTTTCTAATGTGCACATTACAGTTGATGTCAGATTTTTTTTTTAACTTTCTACTCTCTGAATGAAGATAGAAATTTCCCTTGATCCTACTCTCAGCTACTGCAATGATTTGAACAACAAAAGCCAAAATAGAGCCTGGTGTAAACTGCAGTTGAAGTGGAACTCTTGAGACAGGCCTGTGCTCTAATGATGCTAGATCTAATCAAGAAGTGTTGACTTGCCCTTCTCACACAAGTGGATTATGTCTAAGTTTAGAGCCCAAGCTGAATGTTTTGACTGGGGCTTATTAGGGAAGAAATAGAGACCATCTTGGAATGGAATCGTGCCAGCTGCCAAGTCTACTAACATTAACAGAGAGTCTATTGTAGTCATTACTGCATTATTTCTTGTCACTTGTAAAAACTGTGTTTTAGGTGCTCATGATAGGTCATTTTTGATCAGGATATGTCCTTAGTGCTCACATTAACAAAATATGTAGGACTGCCTTTTATCATCTTCGCAATATTGCCAAAATTAGAAACATCCTGTCTCAGAGTGATGCCAAAAACTAGTACATGCATTTATTACTTCTAGGCTTGATTTTTGTAATTCATTGTTATTTGGCTGTTCTAAAAGCTCCCTAAAAAGCCTTCAGTTGATCCAAAATGCTGCAGCGAGAGTACTGACAGGGACTAGAAAGAGAGATCATATTTCCCCTATATTGGCTTCTCTTCATTGGCTCCCTGTTAAATCCAGAATTGAATTTAAAATCCTTCTACTCACTTAACAAAGTCTTGAACAGTTAGGCCCCATCTTATCTTAAAGACCTCATTATACCATATTTTCCCATTAGAGCACTTCGCTCTCAGAGTGTAGACCTACTTGTGGTTCCGAAAGTTTTTAAAAGTAGAATGGGAGGCAGAGCCTTCAGCTGTCAGGCCCCTCTCCCGTGGAACCAGCTCCCAGTTTGTATTCGGAAAGCAGATACCCTCCCTACATTCAAGATTAGACTTAAAACTTTCCTTTTTGATAAAGCTTATAGTTAGAGCTTATTTATGCTGCAGTAGGTTTAGGCTGCTGGGGGGCTTCTTATGATGTGCTGGGCATTTCTTCTCCACCCACCTCTTTTGACTCCCCATTCATTTATTTGTTACTGCTGCATGTCATTGAATGTTGTTCTCTCTCTCTCTTTGCTCTCCTTTCTCTCTTCTCTGTCCCCTCACCCCCAACTGGTCGCAGATGACTGCCCCTCCCTGGGCCTGGTTCTGCTGGAGGTTTCTTCCTGTTAAAAGGAAGTTTTTCCTTGCCACGTTCGCCGAGCGCTTGCTCATAGGGGATCGCCTGATTGTTGGGGTTTTCTCTTTAACACTGTGGTATCCTTACAGTGTGAAGTGCCTTGAGGCAACTTTTGCTGTGAATTGGTGCTATATAAATAAAATTGAATTGAATTGAATTGTGTTGCAGTGATCTGCTCTTTCTGTGTTACAGTATGGACGGTCGGACAGCTACCGCGTGGCTACCACGCAGGACAAGGATGAGAAGGAGTCACCCAAGAAGAAGGGAGGCAAGGATCTGGATGACCTGAAGAAAGAAGTTCCTATAGTATGTATAAACCACTACTTCCTCTCACCCCACTGCTATCTCCTGCAAGTTTGCTCCAAGTGCTGATGGTAGAACTGTACCTACTTCAGTTGTTGGCAAATGCAGAAAGAGCTCATATAAAGTCTAAGTAGTATTCATCACAGACAAAGTAAACAAAAGCCTTGAAGTCCCAGAAGTTAGTAGATAGAGCATTCTGGCCTTACTCCAACACTCAAAAAGCTGGGCTCCAACTGTAGTCTAGTCCCCTTGGTTAAAAGGAGAAAACAGAGATGTGGTATTTCATAGCAGCTGGTGTACAGTAATATTACAGTGTGGTTTGATTTATTATGCCACAGCAATTTAATCCACCTGTGGAAGAATATCCTTTTGCATGAGACAGGGAGCCAAATCCACAGGTTATCCCTGTGATATAGAAATATTTTAGATAATTCAACAAAATAATAGCAAAATAATTTACTAAGTATTATTAGACTATAAAAATACTTTAATTTATTTGAGAACAATTTGTAAAATGCAGAAAACTGTTCTTGGAAAACTTTGCTGTCAATCAAGTGTCTGCAGCATGTGAAGCTCAAAGACTGCTTAGTGTAAATGCTGATTTGCTTTCATTTCCTCCTTAAAGTTAATTTGTAGGTTTATCAAAAGATACATGTTTTTTCATTGTAACAGATTTTTTGCTAATTTTGTGACTGAGATTTTAATTGATTTAAAATTTTCATTTGTTTGAATTTTAATTGATCTTTATTCTTTGTAGACCGAACACAAAATGTCTGTTGAGGAGGTTTGCCGGAAATACAACACTGATATCGTTCAAGTGAGTCATTCATTTCAAAATTACACTTTTCTACTTTCTTGTTTCTACCTGCTATACAAATTTACTGTTTGATCTATTAATTATTCAGTGTACATTGCCACCTCTTCTAAAATGCTTTTAGATTGCAAAGGGTCTAATATACATAAGTAGGTGCGTTTCTTCTCCCATCTTTCCTACTTTACTTCCTCTTTTTCAATTTTTCTCCATTCACATCCTATCATTCCTTCTCTTTTCCTCTTCATTTCATCTGTCACTTCCAGGGTTTAACCAATGCCAAGGCAGCAGAGTACCTGGCCAGGGATGGCCCCAACGCCTTGACTCCACCCCCTACCACCCCAGAATGGATCAAGTTCTGTCGTCAGCTGTTTGGTGGATTCTCCATCCTACTGTGGATTGGTGCCATCCTCTGCTTTCTGGCATACGCCATCCAGGCTGCCACAGAGGACGAGCCTGCCGGGGATAATGTAAGTGGTTTTTTTCAAGTCTGGTGGGTAGATGATAGGATAAATTATTAATCCTCAACCATTTTAGGCAGGCAGGGCTAGTTGCTTAAAATATCAGCACCTGTGAGAAGCTAGACATAAAGAAAAGGGTACATGCAGAGGGAAGGGCGGGCAGCTTGTAGTGTGTGTGCACCCCATCCCCAAGCATATCACATTACAGAGCAATTTGCTGAGTCATTACTCCTTAGGGATGAGGCTTTGTCAGTGATAAAAGATATGTCAGCTGTTTGTACAAATCATGCCAACCGAGTCATCTCCAGAGTGACAGACACCATCCTGTCAGCCATTGTTTTGGGCTTGCCATGGGGAGCATATGACTCCTGGCACTGGTAATGGCAGGATAAGAGTAGGGCATTCATGGGTCAGCAATGTTTCATGCCAGGTCAGAGCACTGAGTAGAGCAAAGGACTGAGGCTAAATGGCTCTGACACACACAGCATGAAAAGACAAAATACTTTGTCCAGGCCACAGGGAAGACTCAGGGTGAAACATCAACAGTTTTGAGTCATGGGTTACAAGTGGCCAAGACTGTGTCAACAAGCTGCAAATTCACACTCTGATGTCATATGGTGAATGGAAGAAATGAAAGACAGGATTTAGAGAATTTAATGGTCATCCATTAAAACATGTGACGACAGACCAGCATAGTCATAAAACCACTAACAGAGTAGACCACAAACAGATGGGCTGTGTTCAGTTCATTGAGTCCAAAATCAAATCATGTGCTGCTGTCAGCTGCAGGATGCAAGACTTAAATGAAAGGCTTAAAGATTATGTGTTATTTCTAGAATTCAAACTTTACAGGAGCCCCAATTTCCTGAAATAGCTTTAGTCTTGTGCTTTTACACTTCTCCAAAGTCCAACAGTTATTGTCTTTTTTTTACAAACAGTTTTTCAAGTTACCTTCTCACTTTCTATCTCTGTTGGTTTCTCTTCCTTCCCTCTCATGTGATACATTTTTAGATAAAGGTGTGTTTAATTTCTGCCCTAAATATGAAAGTCTCACAGCTTTCTTCCTCTGTCTCTCTCTCTGTAGTTGTATCTGGGCATCGTGTTGTCAGCTGTCGTCATCATCACCGGCTGTTTCTCCTATTTCCAGGAAGCTAAGAGCTCCAAGATCATGGAGTCCTTTAAGAACATGGTCCCTCAGGTGCACTTTACAAATCATCAGCAGGCTAATACAGAGATTTTTTTTTTTTTTTTTTGCCGATTGCTGCCAAAATTGCCAGAATGGGTTTTATTTGATAGCTCAAACTTTGAAAGTTTACAGTTTTTAGGTAAGTTTTAAAGTAACATTTTAGTATGCAAGGCAAAACGGGGGACAGTGGAAAGGTACTTAAATAGTGCTTGTCTTTTTGCTATTACGTAAATTGTAAAACAAAGTGTTGATTTACCAAATAATTTAATAAGATATATGATGCAATATAATAGTAATCCCCCCCCCCCCGGATTAATAAAGTATTCTGATTCTGATATCTTCTAAACTGAACTTGCTCAGAGTAAATTTTAATAAAAATTACTCTGCAGTTCCTGGAGGAAATAAACCTTTTGTAATTCAAAGACCAAAGACTGATGCAAACTAGTCATAGTGTGGCGTCCCAGATTTTGTGGGTGTGTATTAATTAGAAATGATCCTCAAAATAACATGTTTTCTTCATTCTGTGTTCCAGCAAGCCTTGGTGATCCGTGAGGGAGAGAAGATGCAGATCAATGCTGAGCAGGTAGTTGCAGGAGATCTGGTGGAGGTGAAAGGAGGAGACAGGATCCCTGCTGACCTCCGCATCATCTCCTCCCATGGCTGCAAGGTGAGCTGCAGGCACAGATAGACTGACATGACACTCACTCTAGGAGATAACATAACTTTACATAATGCTGCCTTGAAGTTAGGTGGCTCTAGTATCTCTGTCTGTATTGTATGTAGCTTTGTTGTAACTGCACTAACTCAGTTTCTCTCTCTTGCTGTCCTCTTTTTCTTTGATCCACTGAGCAGATTTCACACACTGATAACATGGTTTTCTCTTGCTCTGTCTAGGTGGACAACTCGTCCCTGACTGGTGAATCAGAGCCCCAGACCAGGTCACCTGACTGTACCCATGACAACCCATTGGAAACCCGAAACATTGCCTTCTTCTCTACCAACTGTGTCGAGGGTAAGTTTATCATAATCGTGTCTTTCTAAAAACAAAGTCATTAATTAATATCATTGTATTCTTCACATAATGCACATAACATTCATTGTTTGGCATTTAGAACTGCGCCATATGGGTGCTCAGACAGCCTCATGTTGAAATGCAGAGAAGTTAAACAACTTACTACTTTGTTTGATAACTGTGATCTAATTAACAGGGTGATTGTATGTAAATGGGGGAAAACCTGTTCCTCATGCTATGGGGGAAACTGTGTTAGGGAGTTGTGCTATGTTTTTCCATATGTTTTTTGATCCTCCTTGACAAAACACAGCGTCACTGGTATTTGGAAATAATCGTTTTAGTGCCACTGGCAAAGATTAAGCCTCATTAGACACTGAATGATGTTCCTTTGTTAGTGTAACATTTAAAATGATTGTCAAATCTTTTACATACAGTGTGTAACAAGGTTGATCCCTTATATTTTGCCTGCAGGGCAAAGAGGGGAGTGGAAGTTCAGCAACCCTCCATGTCTTGAACTGAGGCACCTGGAAGGGGAATCAAAATATCATAATAATACCATGATCATTTTAATGACTTCTGCTTTTAATTGATTTAAGCCACATGTTCTTTATTTCTTCATGCTCACAGAGTCTTGTCTAATTTTGATATAGATTTAACACAGTCTCATGGCTTATTGACTTCTTAATGAACAGATCGCCATGAGTCAGAGTCAATAAAATGCAGTGCAGTAAGCGCTCATAAAATGGTGGATCCTCTCAGGACTGTGTTTTTTTTTAATAACTTTTGTTCATTTTATTTACAAACCAGTGTCAGAGCACTATGTATTAAAATTTGTAAAATGTGGAGGAAGATCGTGACCCAGTCCTTGATTAATTTG
>VUQH01012965.1:4609-32476 GCA_015106775.1 Etroplus canarensis
GGGTATGGCTGATTTTTTTTTTTTTTTTTCTTTTGTATTAAGAAGTAGTTGAACAAAAACTGTATTTCTTGCCACCCTCATGCCGTTTTCGCTCTCACTTTAAATAGACAGTCTTTGTTTTTCCTTTTTCCTGGTTCACTATTAATCTTCCTCCTGCTGGTCACAGGTTCGATGGCACCCTGTTGGCCCAAGCAGGGTACCACTTTAGATGAATCACTTCCAGGTCATATGGTTTGCCCAGGTGACATGTGCCAAATGTGTGTGTTCTTATGCCAAAGGAAAAGATGGAGAATGAAAAAATATTTTAATTTTTGAAAAAATTATTTTTGGTATTGCCTCTTAAAATTACTGTCTTGATAGACAGAATTCCCATGCATTTCTGTCTTGTTGTTACAGTAGACCTCTACTTGTACATCTCTTGTGCACTTCCTGATTGATTAGTGTGTATTTGGTGAAGCAGCATAATGTAAAAAGGTTGGCAGGTCCAAAAATCGATTACAGCTCTGTCCTCGTTTTTAGATCTTTTCCTATACAACTTTCTGTTTGTGTGTGTGTGTGTTTGTTTGTTCAGGGGGAATGTCGTTATGAACAGGAGCTTCTTCCTTACCTCCACGAAATGGACACTGTGAAAAGCAGACAGAAGAAACACAAGGGCACAAAAACCTGCACCAAAACTACCATCAATGCACCTAAACCATCATGTTTGTCTTGGTCTGAACTTGAATGGATCGACGAGGAAAGTGAGGCAGCGAATACAAGAATGACTACGTTAATAACCCCAATAGCCATGAAAAAACAGAGACCTCCTGTTGAACATAATAATGAGGCACCTTATGATGACATCACTGATCACTTAACATCTGACGCAGTTTTTATGGTTCCAACAAATAGTCAAATCACTGATGTTGATAAATGTGCCACTGTTAATGAGGATCTTATCAAAGCAGAGCAGACAGACACAGAACCTGTGAATTTAGACAATACATCACAGCTGATTGCTAAAAATGATGAAGATGAAGATGTTGAACTTCAGGCAATGTTCTACCTTCCTAAATGGGATCCAGCCCCACTGCCTTGCTCTAAGTTGTTCCAAGGGAGAGATGAGAGCTTGAAGGTCATCCTGGCCAACGTGGCGGAACTCCTGTCACAATCTCCCCCATTGCTTACAGATGATTTAGAGGGTCCTCTGTCACTTCCTCCCTCTCTTCAACCAACTCCTCAGCCCTTCCTAGTCAACTTTAACTTGGATGTGGATGATGATGATGATGATGAAGTGATAATGAGAGATGCTGACAATACAGTTACCAGGCCGCAGTCACATGAACGTCCAGAGGGAAGTAAACTCTCTTCTGACTGGCCTGATTCGAAGAAGCAGCCTGTCGGTTCAGCAGCAAACAGCCCAACCTGGGATGAGGTTTTTGGGGATGAAGTAAATGACATTAATGATATCAGGGATGACAACAAGGAGACAGATGATGAAATGTGCAATGGTTTTGAGGAGGATCAGGTTCACATAGAAACTGATGGCATGAGTGAAGAAAAAGAGATTTGGGATGATGTGAGGGATGAAGAAATGCCACACTTGACAGATGGTGTGAGAGATTGCAAAGCCTCTGAGTGCAGCTCAGAAATGGATGAGAGCATTGATCTGTTCGGGGATGATGAAGCCTTTCTGCAGGTGACCATTCCTGACGTCCACACTCCTGAGGATGCTGTCATACCCAGGACATCCCCTATAGAGAAGAAGTCTGAAACTGTACACACACACACCCCAATAAACCCATGTAGCACCACACAGTTAGCTGATAGCTCCCACAGATTAAAAACAGTGCAAAAAAATGTACTGGCATGCAAAGAAGATGTGACTCATACTTCAAATGCCAAGCTGATAATTCAGGACACAAACACTCATAACACTAAAGAGTCAAATCTTATTATGCACACACCAGCACAAACTAAAACTGTAACAGATGATTCAATGATAGGCAAGGTGGTTACACCTCATTTTAAATCTCCTGAGTCATTTGACAGCACCCATGACTTCTTTTCAGTCAATTTTGACCTTGGCTATTCACTGGAAGACTCTGAGGATGAAACAGAAGTAAAGGTCATTCCTGGCCCTTGTATACCAGCACTTTCACCACTTAAAAAGCAGACAGACACCACCAGACCTTTACCGGCTGTTTCTGACTCTTCTACTCCCTATAAGAGCACTGGCAATCAGAGAATACCTGCACAATACAGTAAATCAAAGTTATCCACACCACAAATGTCAGAGTGTAGGACGTCTAAAAGAGGAGTGCTTCCATCTCCAATCACACCCCCAGTAGCAAAGCGAACCCTCATGCCCGGTCTGCTCTCCAGCTTGAAACAAAGACGACCAGAAGGTGGTACCGCTGTAGCAGAGAGAGGGTCAAATGAGGAAAACAGCTCACGGCAGGTTTCTGAGTCTCCTTCTCGTCCAGGTTTGTTTACTCTTGTTTTTTCCTTTAAAATGTTTCACTCAGTCCTATTTGAGTCCACTGCCATGCTATCTGCATGTATGTCTCATCTTTTTTTCTTAGTGGAGTGCAACAGTGACAGTGAAGATGAAGTTGTCCTTCATAAAAGAAGACGTCCGCACAAAGTCAACCCCTTATCATCCCCAGAAGTGGTGAGAAAGGCTGCAAGTGATGAATATTTCCTGAGTCTGTTAGTCATTTCATTTTTAAAATGTCAGAAGTTTCAGAAGAATTCCCAGTGCCCGTAACTGTAGTATAACCACACCGTAAGACAGTTCTGGCTGTTGTGCTTTGTAAATTAGAAACATATGTAGTTTAAGCAATGCAGTCCTCAAGTCTGCAAAGGAAAGCTTAAATTTCATAATTATTTTCAAAGGATTTTGTTGTTCAAAGTAGTTAAAAACCCAGAGGTATGCTTTAAAAGAGAGAAGTCTAAACAAGAAAACATTCACATTTGGGAAGCTGGAACTAGTAAGATTTTTATTCCACATTCTTGGAATGTACTGGCATGATTCACAAAATAGTCCTCCTTTTATTATATAATGGGCCTTGGTGCAGCCTCTCAAGTTACTCACTTCATGAAACAAGGCATTTTGCCTCCCTTCCCCTCCCTTTAAAGAAACTTTACGATTGGCTGCCCCTCGCAAACAAAATTTAAACAGCATTTGGGGACGGCTTCCGTGCAGCCTCATTGACATCACTCCTCAGTGATGTCAATGAGTGTTTTCAATTTTCAGGTTTATCAGTCTCGCTTATTCAAACACAAACATGGGGAGTGTGAGGATGATCTGCTGAATTACACTTTATACTGTCTATGAAAACTCCCTTCTATCCTTAAAAGTTTCCCAGAATTTCCACTGGTGAGGACATTCTTTTTTTGTCATCCCACAAATCTGAACAATCCTAGCGATCTTTTTTCTCTGGCAAAGACACGACACACCCAGATATCCTCACACTCTCAAAACATGGTACTACAATCATACATTAAATTAGTGCATAAAACATACTGAAATTAAGCATGTGTGTAAATTTATATGTAAATAAGGGAATATCATTTGTTTGTTAAGAAACATGCTTTGTAAATGGAAAACCCTATGTTTTTAACTTTAGCAAATGTTTAATTTTCCACTTTAACTATTTCTGGCATACAACAGTCTGTAGAAGCTTAATAAAAGAAATGGCAAGTGAAATGATGATTGCAAAAAAACAACTGCTGCATTAATTTAAACAAGGTACTATTCAGCATAATTTATATCATTGCAGTGGAAATGGATGAATGGATGGAAGGAATTTATAATGTACTAGGACAAGAAAAATCTTAAATTGATATAGTCATTGAAACAATATTAAATTAACTAGTTATCTCTACCTTTTGAAGTTGATGTGTATTCTTAGCAGGCCTATTCTCTAGTGTCCCCTGTAGCATAGTGGCTTGTGCATTTGCCATATAAGCGAAAGTTCCCTGGTTCGATTCCAGGTGGGGACACAAGCCCCCCTCACCATGGAGGGTTCTGTCAGGAAGGGCATCTGACTTAAATCCCTCTGCCAAATTACTGATGCGACCCCAGTGCGACAAGGGAGCAGCCAAAGGTACATTTAGCAGACTTCTTCTCCCACGGTAAATGAACATGAAATCTTGATATAAATGGACAAATAGTTGCTGTTCACTTAGACAAACAAGGCTTAAATATTTAAAGTTCCTTTTTTATGACCAAAAACAGCTCAGACAGGAGATATTTGATTCTGACAATCTGGCTCTATCCAGCATTTCTGGTGTGTCTGCAGTCCTCATGAAATTCAGCTTGTAATCAGTGAAGAAGCTTTTTTTTTTTTAACCCCATTCTTTTTTTTAAGCTCTGTACTGCATCTAAAATGTAACATGTCTTGTCTTTGCTAGTCTAAGATCACAAGTGATGTGGACTCCCCAGTGGTAGTGAAAAGAAAACGTACTGCTGCGCTTAATACTGTAAGTTCTTCTTGATTAACAGTTATGTATACCACATAGCACATAGCTTGGTTTATTCAACAGACATGATGTGATTTTCATTACCTTTGCTCCATGCATTACTTAATTATTTCTAAAATCACTATTTTATAATGTCATGTAAACCGTTAAGTGTGCAGTATTTCACTAATTTGTTTTGTGTGTTCCAGTCCGATGAAGTGGTGGGGGAAGCTGTTTCTGATGATGATTTCCAGAATGATTCCATATTCGTGCGCAGAGCCACAGCACAGGGAGCTATCAAGAAACGGGTCAAAGCCAAGGTCTGTGGGGCAACAGATGGCTCAGCAGGATACTTTGATTCATTTTCATGTAACTACAAACATGGCTCTAAATTTAGCTTTGATGTTTGTTTATAATCTAAGTAAGGAATACCTTTTTGGAATGAATACAGACCTTTGGCTGCAGCTGTTCATTGTGTTTATATAATTTAAGTGTATGAGTTTATTTCTTTATGTTCAAGCCATCTTTGCCTACGTTTTTCCATTTCAGCTCTGAAATTCTTTTTCCAGCTAATTGGGGGAAGCAGAATATGTTGTAAACACAACTTCACATACTCTACCATTCTGCTATATTAACTACTGTTCAAGATATGCCTCTAAGTCTGTTTGCTGTGATGGTGTGCTTATTAAATTAGTCTTACCAACCCAGAGAGTGGGTTAGGGATGGTAAATCGACCCTGAATCATTAAAAAAGGCACAACACGCGAAGGCAGCAAAACAGTGCTGAGTTGTGCAGTAGGAGTGACAGATAGGGGTGGGATTACATCAGGGATCAGCTCTGAGCCCCTTCTTTTTTGCAATGGTAATGGACAGGTTGACAGATGAGGTCAGTCAGGAGAGTCTCGGTGGACTATGCTATTCACAGACGACATTGTGATCTGTAGTGAGAGTAGGGAGGAAGCGGAAGAGAACTAGGAGAAAAGGAGGTATGTGCTGGAGAGAAGAGGAATGAAAGTCAGTAGAAGCAAAAGAAAATACATTGTGTGTGATAAACAGGGAGGCAGGATTTAATGGTCAAGATGCAAAGAGTAGAGGTAGTGAAGATGGATGAGTTTAAAGACCTGGGGTCAACCATCCAAAGCAATAGACAGTGCACAAGAGAGGTGAAGAAGAGAGTGCAGGCAGGGTGGAATGGTGGAGACATGTGTCAGGGGTGCTTTGTGACAGGATAGCAGCAAGAGTAAAAGGGAAGGTTTACAAAATGATATTGAGATCTGCCATGATGTATGTTTTGGAGACAGCAGCACTGACAAAAAGACAAGAGGAGGACATGGAGGTGGCAGGATTGAAGATCCTGAGATTTTCATTGCCGTTGACCAGGATGAACAGGATTAGAAATGAGTACATCAGAGAGACAGCTCAGGTTGTGCAGTTAGTAGGCAAAATAACACAGGCACTGTTGAGATGGTTTGGAAATGTACACAGGAAGGATAGTTGATATATTTTACGAAGGATGTCAAAGATGAGCTGCAAGGCAGGAGGAAAAGACAAAGAACACAAAGAAGGTGTGTCAAAAGAAGACGCAAAGGATTGAGTGAAATGGAGGCAGGCTTTCCACTGTGGCACTGTGGAAACCCCTAAAGGGAGCAGCCAAAAGAAGATGTTAACAATAGCACAGTGAAAGGTTGTCTTGAGAATCTTCAGCTCTCCTTGTGCAAATATCTGACTCTTAAGGTGCTCGGCTGTTCTTACCACCTAGTCATGTGCTTGTCTGTGGTTTGGTACACAAAAACAGCTGCCTGCTGTGGCTAAAACTTAAGAGAGTGGTAATGGTGAAGAGTAAGCTGAAACTTGTAATCAGTTTCAAATTCAGGTGATGCTTTTTTTCAGAATCCGAATACATTATTAATCCCAGGGGAAATTGCTTATACTTTATAAAAAATATTTGCAGTTTTATTAAGTGATCGCTTTTAAAGTGTCCAATTGTTTTCACATCACTTGTTACATTATATCCAATACAGTAAAAATATCAGCTATAAGAATAAAACATAGAACTAATTAGTTATTACTGTCTCTCTTTTAAAATAGTTACACCACATGAAAGTGGTTAAACTTTAGTCCAAAACCACCTTCCTTTTCTCCCGCTTTCTCCTTTTATAAAAATGTTACATCATTAATTATCTGTCACTTGGACCTTCAGCATCCCTGACATTTTCCATCGCTTCTTTGTTAGCAGATCAAATCTCACAAAGGGCGTCAGTTCCTGGATGAAGAAGCACGGCTTTCAGAGGATGAGGAGGGGGCAGAGGTCTCTTCTGATGAAGAGGATGGAGAAGAACAGAATAGGTCTCTCGAAGGTTTTGTGGTTGACAACACACACGTCTCTCAGGGCCTGAATGGTAATACACCACTCATCTTTTTTTTTTCAAAATGAATTATCTTCTTCTGAGTTTTTCAGTGTTACAGGAGGCAAAATAAGCCATGTTATCATATTTACACTTCTTTGTCAGACTCAGAGATGCATGGGGTGTACCTGAAATCAGTGAGAAGTCCTGCAGTTCAGGGTAAATTCAAAATGTCCAACAGAAGCCATAACAACATGAACATCTTTTCCCAGGTATATCACATATTTCATATTCAGTGCAAAGTATTATTAAAAAATCTTGAATACTTAGTTGTTTAGACAGCTTGTATTCTAATTGACAATGCCACGTTTTTAATGTGGAAACAGGTGCCTGAGATGGATGAGACTTATGAAGAAGACAGCTTTGTGGTAGGTAGTGATGTGGAGGAGTTAGGCACCAGTGAGGAAGAAGCTGAAGACGCTGAACTTCTACCTGAGGCCTCATATGTGGATGGGAGAAGGCAGTATGCCACCAGACGCCGCGTTTTCCTGCACAAAGCTAGAGCAAGAGCTGGCACAACGACCAGAGCTCAGTCTCCGCCAGAACAGAGAGCTGGGATGAAAAGCAAACGCACCCGGGTTATACAAATGAACGATTCTAGTGAGGAGGAGACAAATGAAATTAGTAATACAAGAAGTCTTATTACAGGAAGGGGTGTCAGCCCTTTGCCACCAAAGATGTTACAGCCAGAACCTTGCAGGCTCCAGAAGCAGCAGAAAGCCATGTCTTCTGCGTCAGGGACCTTAGCATTCAAGGTCTCATTGATGAGCAAAGTACAAAGGACCTCTGTGAGTGAAGAACAGCAAAATGAAAGGTGAGAAAACTCCATATAGTTGCACACATGTTCAAACATTTAGCAACCATTCTGAACATTGTTTTCTTTCTCCTGAAGGTGTCGCCAGAGGATAGAAAATCAGCATCTCCTCTCTAATGAGCTGGACTTTGTGGAGTCAGGGTTGCATTTATCCTCAAAAAAACAATCCCAGGTATGAGCAAAAAGGAAGACATATACACACCTATCACTATCAAAGATCATATGAAAAAGCAAGAGGTAGTCACACATTATTTAGCCTAATATGTTATAAACACAACTTTAACACAATAATTTTTTTCTCATTTATGCAGGAACCCCCAGCCACTTCCTTGGCTCCTCAAAAGTCCAAAGCTCAAGATTTTTCAGTCAGTGAAACCCCTGCTTCTTCTGGGTCTGTTTGCATTCTGGTGGACAGTCGCTGCATCAGTGGCGGAGTGGAGCTGATGAACATCCTGCGTCAGCGACATGCAGCCACCGTCCACGTCTGCTCGCTGGACAGCAGCTACTTCATCGTCAGCAACCGCATGGCTGTGGATAGGCACAGCCAATCAGATTTAGCGTCAGCGCAGAACCGGAAGCGACTGGCAGAAAGAGTTAACAGCTTGCAGGGCTTGTTCGAACGCGTGTGCTTGATAGTGGAAAAAGATCGAATCAAAACAGGTAAGGTTTTAAAACATGGCTCTTGTACTGCGTATTTTGTGCAATGACAAAAAATAATTTCAAGCAGAAAATAAGAATAGGTTTGCATTAAAGGAGTTCAGTCAGACAAATCTCATTTAAAATTGTTTTATTACAGCAGCTGATTAGAGACCATAAACTCTAAGGCTCAACACTGCTCATCACTCCCTAATTTCTGTTTATCATGCTGGAGCCTACAGACAGATGCAGGGGTGATGGAGGGGTTTAAACAACAAGCGGCAAAGCAAGGCAGATGGGAAATTCTACAGCTTAAACAAATCTCCAAACTGGGATGGTGTGTTTGGTTTAAGTGAGGAGAATGAAGCATGATATTGAGTATTACACAGTGAAGCGTTGCTCCATTTGTCATAATTTACCAACTTGTTCCACAAATTCTTACAAATGAATAAAAGAGGTTTAGACAGTTTGATTTCTGCATGAGATTATATATTTGAGATCTTCATGTTAACTGTCACTCTCCCAGGTGAAGCGTCACGTCCTTTTCAGCGAACGCGCTACTACGACAGCACTTTGGCGGCACTGGTGAGTGCAGGGGTGCGCCTGCTGTGGAGTGATGGCGCTGAGGATAGCGCCGGTTTGCTGGCAGATATGGCACGTCTGGAGCAGCGTAAAGGTCACGGCATCGCTGTGCCACTGGAAGTCAAAGGGCTGCAAAGCCAGCAGGCGATGCAGCTGTACTTGAGCTTGCCTTCAGTCAACTATGTTCAGGCTCTCAACATGAGCCACAACTTCAGATCAATCGCCCAACTAATAAACAGGTAAAGAAAGGATGTATGAATGTTGTATTGCAACAAATTAAGAACACAGTATAACATCTCCTCTTATGTAAATGTTTCCCCTCTGCAGCCCAATTGAAGCAATACAGAAAGGAGGGTGTATGAATCAATCCAAAGCAGAGGAGATCTATCGGTTCCTACGCTGTTCCTGTGACTCCTCTCTCGTGAACACATCAAAGTCAGGAAAAAACAGCTAGTACACTAGTGGAAGAAGACTGTAGAAACTCCACAAACTGAAATATATATCTCATTTATCCTTTCCACTTCATATAGTCCATAGCTGGCTTTCTCTCTACCTGCTTTATTTTAAGTCTTGGCAGGAAAGAGAAGGCAGCAGTTACAATAAAACAGTGACTGCATCTAATATTGGGCAGCACGGTGGTGCAGAGGTTAGCACTGTCACTTCACAGCAAGAAGGTCCAGATTCAGATCCAGCAGCCTGCCAGCTTAGGCCCTTCTGCATGGAGTTTGCATGTTCTCTTCAGGTGCGCCAAAGACATGCAAAGGGGTTAGGTTAATTGACCACTCTAACTTGACCGTAGGTGTGAATGTGAACGTAAATGGTTGTCCATCACTCTGTGTTGGCGCTGCAACGGACTGTCAGCCTGTCCGGGGTGTACCGCACCCTTCGCCCTATGACAGCTGAGATACACTCCAGCGCCCCCCGTGACCCTGAATTGGATAAGTGGAAGAAAATGGATGTATGTATTTAATATTGCATCTCAGTGAAAGGAGATGTTGCTTCATTCTTTTTGCACAAGTTGAAGCCACTCAACTTTATATGTGTTATATAACACCATGGGTTTCTTGAACGTGTACAATTGGACTTGTCAGACAATATTAAGCAACACTGTGGGTAGAGCTCAATCAACACTTGAATAACTTATGATAATGGATGTTTGTTTTCAGCTGTACACAACTGTAACTTTAAACAGCAATATTTTTGTAAATGTTTATTAAATTATTATTCTGCTTCATCTCAAATCTCTTCCAACCAACCTGTGATTTCTGTATATTACCACTAGAGGTCAGCTTGTTGCATTGCTCCTAACATACGTGGATGAAAACATGTACTGTACATGAATTTAATTTCATTTTTATTACAAAACATTTTCTTTTTTATGCATTTGGGGCAGCTGATCCATTCATTTGTTTTCTGTTTATTGTATGGGGGTGCTGGAGGTTTAACAACTTGTTTGAAGTCTGTAAACATACCTTCGGCTACTCCTTTGTATTCTTCTCAAAGGGTCACAACAGTGGATGAAACCGCACTGGTAATTTGCCAGAGGTTTTACACCAGATGCCCTTCCTGACCACTACACTATGGGGACACTTTTGAAACCTATAAATACCCAACCAAAATTGTCTTTTGAAAAAATGTCTTTTATTTCACTATTCTCCTTTGGGTCTTTAAATTACATGGGCTACTTTGGTGCAAGGTATTTGTACAAGTTGTTAAAAGTACAGAACACAAAAGCAACATCAGATATTTACAGCAGTATTTTTTAAAGATATCAGGACTCATTTTCCAATAAAAACAAACCCACAAGATACAGGAAAAAACAAGACAGAATAATAAGGATGCAATTAAGTAAATCTAAAGTCTAGGGTTTTCACAAAGCAAAACTGACGCATTCAGTATGTACATTATATCGTTAGACAAATCCAAAGCAGTTTCAGTCCTCCATATCTGATCAGAGACTCCCAGTCTAAGCAACACCTGAAGGTCAGAGAACTATGAAGATGTGGAACATCTACACGCAGGTAAAGTTATGGCTTCTGCACTTGGGTCACCCTTTTTTGTAAATGTCTAACAAGTGAGTGTGTGTGCATTCATTTGACCCAGTCCTGTTCTGACTGGATCAAGTCACATTTTAATGCTGAAGAATGAGTGCATTTGTTAACTATTAAGCATACAGACGTCACATTGTTTTGAGTGACACTGCAGGGAGAATATCAGGAGGTAAGCAGAGGGTCGTTAATGAGAATTTCTGTACAAAATAAACTATAACAGAAGTTGTAAAAGCTGCAAAGTATTAAAAACAGTCTGTATGGAAAAGGTTAAAAATGCAGGAGCCATTATCCTCTCGACTTTTAGTTGGCACAAATTAGTGTGCACACAAACTTGAGTGCCTGTTAAACATTATGCCTTTTGTCTGACGAGGACCAGGCTTCAAATACATCTTTTGCTTACAGCTGCAAGAGAATCTTCACTTAGCAGGAAACAAAATGTAAGAGAAAAAAATGTGATTGCCAAAATGTATTTCTAACCATACATTTGCTTAATGTCATACCATAAGGTGCTTTATTTGGACACAGTACGATGTCCAAAACACAATTACACTGCATCTGATTTGGTTTTAAAATGACAGTACATTTCAAAGAAAATATCACACATGAGTTTTCACAAGCAGATCAAAGCTGGTGTAAACAGAAACTTTTCAGCATCTCAGGAAAGGAATTTCTTTAACAACCTGTCAGAGTGATTCTAATCAATGGGCCACATAGTCTATTGGTATAAAGTGAGCTGGATCAATAAAATACTTGCTTGACCTCCCCTCTCTTTAACTGTGCAGAAGTACCATTAGACATTCACATTTAATATACTATTTATAAAACAGACAATGAACAAGCTAAGATAGCTTTAAAAAACTGAAATTTCAACGGTATGTTATTACACATCAGTGGCACTACAGAGGAGTTTTTGAACAACTATATTGTTTTTCTGTGGTTCTAAAAATTTTTCAAGTTTTCCATATATTATCATACTTGTGGCAAAATGAAAATATTAAAAAAAACTTTTTAATGCATTTTTTTCACTTTGCAAAGCCATCCAGTAGGTTAGATTAGATCCTCTGGCAGGCCAGTTCAGACCCCCAGACTGCATGTTCCCTGTGTTAATGGCTTTAGAAAATATAGCCTATGATAGAGAATTTAGTCAGTGAGAGAGCGTTTCAGACAGTGGCTGTTCTTACTGGCAGTTCTACAAATGTAGCTCTAAGCACAGAGACTTTGGCCAGCTCGATTCAAGGGCAACAAAAGGAAGGCAGAATTATTTAAGAGTTTTAAGGATGTACAAATAAGTTTTGATAACAGCAAAGCCCTTGAGAGATTTCTTTCTGATCCTCCCTTTTCCCCTTCCAAGATATGACTGTGGTGGGTATTTCCTTCCAGTGGATGGCAAGTTCAATAGAATAAGAGAGGGTGTTAATATTAAAGCAGGAGTATGATCCCATGTGGCAACTTAGACAAATATTTATCTAATTTCTCCCCTTTCCTGTAATAATATCCAAGTGATTGACCCAGAAACTCAGCTTTCAAATGTATTTTTTAACTACAATAGGTCGTCTTGGTTTAACATCACAAACATGGTCATTCAAAAGAACTGATAGTTTAGCCCTCTGTTAACGACAGCCAGTGGCCTAGTGCTTCTGCTTCAATTTCATGTTTTTGAGGCAAGGTAGAGCCGTGAATCACAGCTTGTGTTTCACACATGTTTAAGGCATGTGTGCATGCCCATGCTTGTTTAGTGGCTTGGGACAGAGAAGAGTGAGCTTTAGGAGGGTTTCATTTTCTAAATTTCTGCCTATTCCAGTTTTAACTACATGAAGTGTAAAATGTATATAAAGTGTGCATGTTTAAGGCTGTCTTTGTATGCAAGCATTTCCACAAGATGCTACGAACTTAAACAGGACTGTCTGACCACTAAAATTAATTACACTGTAAATTGTATTTATTTTGCTCATTGTTGAAAGTACAGTATAAATACATCACTTCACAACTACAACCAACTTTAACCTTATCTGGTAATCAATAACTGATGTGTTTAGGCTTGTGCAATACTGGAGACTAGTTACTGACACAAATTCCATTATGACCTGAAAACAGCATCAGAGACAAAGTGTTCTACATTTTAGGGACAACTGTAACCGTTACTGTATGTTACAGTAATTCTTGTAACTGTTAAGTTTCCTTAATTGCTTAAAAAGCAAAATATGTACAAAAGAAAAGTGTTTAAAAAGAGATATTTACAAGTGCATCTTGTATCTTAAAATATATATTATTTAAATACTATGTGTGACCACTTGGTTGAAGCTTTATTGATAAATGGTTACCTAAAATCAGTTCCCTTTGTGACTGTGGACACCACTAAACAGATCATAGACCTGCATAAAACTCTTGTCTATAGTTTGCTTAAAAAGAGCAACAATGCTCACTGCCGTACAGTGGCTTACATGCTGGTTGGCTGTGTCTGTGCCTGCAGAGGCTGCAGCTGGACAGACGGTGGTTCAGAGTCTGGAATAGTACACTCTTCACCCTCACGCATGTACATTAAAAATAAAGTTACAGTGGCAAATGTGGTAGCATTCACTGGAAATGCACGGAGCAAAGTGGATGTGAGTCCACGTGTGAACACTCTCCACCCCTCTTTCTGTAAACTCTGCCTGACACAGTCCATAATGCCATTGTATTGGTTAACACCACCGACCCCGTCCGCTTGCAGACGCGACTTGATCACATCGACAGGATATGTGGAGATCCAAGAAGCGATGCCCGACATTCCACCAGCAAATAGCAGCTTGGGGATCATGTACGGGTCTTCTGGCTCACAGCCCAGTGAGCGTGTCAACACGTCATATGCAAGGAAATACACACCAAAACCAGGTGTCTCACGTAGGAGGGTGGTCACCATGCCACGGTTGATCCCTTTGATCCCTTCCTTATTGTAGATTCTCACCAGACAGTCCAGGGAGTTCTTGTACATCTTCCTCTTAGACTTCTTCTCTCCAGTCCCTTGCAGCTGCATCCGTGTCTTGGCTAGCTCCATCGGACAGCAAATGACACACTGGATGGCTCCAGCAGAGGCTCCAGCCAAGAATTGGTTGAGAGGTGTATCACGCCCAAGTTTGCGCATGGCGTTTCCCTGGACGCCGAAAACTATAGCATTGATGAAAGTCAGCCCCATCATCGGAGATCCAATGCCTTTGTATAGACCAAACGCCTACGAACATAGACAATGCTGAGATTATTGAGATAACACCACTGAATCAGATTAACACTGTACAGCAAGACACATTAAAGTAAACACATTATAGACAAAAGTATTGAACCACACCTCTTAACCCTGGTACTGCAGGACCTCAATATATTGATGTCCCAGATAAGTTTCGTGTACTGCCGGTCGTCTATATATTGATCACTTCTGGTGTTTTCATTCACTGCCAGTTGTCTAGCTGGTTGTGTAGCTGGCAGTACTAGGGTTAATCATTGAATTCAGGTGTTTAAATCAATCCAATTGCCACATACGTATAAAAATCAAGCACCAAGCCATTCAGTCTTCCCTCACAAACATTTATCAAATAATGGGTCATCTAAAAAGCTCACTGAATTTACATGTGATACTGTAATGTGATGCCAGTATTGCAACAAGTCAGTTTGTAAAATTTCATCCCTCCTAGATATTCCACAATGAACTGTGTGGAATTATTGCAAAGTGGAAGTATTGACTGTAGATTCCACAACAACTCAGCCATGAATTGGCAGACCACAAAGTTACAGAGCCAAATCAAATGCTGAGGTGCATAAAAGGCACCAACACTGCTGATTCAATGACTGCAGAGTTCCAAAACTCCTCTGACGTGAGCATCCTCCCCCAAAAAAATTCTGTACTAGGAGCTTCATGACATGGGTTTCCATGCACCAAGCACAATGCCAAGTGTTGGAGAGCTGTAAAACATGACACCACTGAACTCTGGAACAGTGGAAATATGTTCTGAAGAGTGAAAAATCACACTTCTCTATCTGGCAGTCTGATGGACAAGTTCGTATGCCAAGAGACTGTACCTGCCTGACCTCATTGTGTAAACTGTGAAGTTTGGAGGAGGAGGGATAATGTTATAGGGTTGTTTTTCTGGGGTTGGCCTGGACTCCTTTAGTTTGAGTAAAGAGAAACATTGGACAATTTTATGCTTCCAGCTTTGTTGGAACAATTTGGGGAAGGCCCTATTCTGTTCCAGCACGACTGTATCCCAGTGAATAAAGCAAAGCCCATAAAGACATGTTTAGATGAGTTTGGTATGGAAAAACTTGGCTGGCCCATACAGAGCCCCGATCTCAACCCTACTGAACACTTTTGGGATGAAGAAGAACAGCAATTGTGAGCCAGGCCTTCTCATCCAACATCACTGTCAGCCCTCAAAAATGATTATGGATGAACAGGCAAAAATTCCCACAGACACACTTAGAAAACCTTCTCATATCCCTATGGATTTAGAATGGGATGTTGTAAAAGCTTCTGTAACTGTCAAGTATATGTGGCCCGATACTCGTGTTCATATAGTGTATAAGCACGTAGGGTAAGACTGATCCCCCCAAAAGTTTTAGTGAAACTGTCTGATGTTACTTTGATGTCTGATACATCCAGATAGTACTGGGTGCTGTGTGCTTGTTTCAAAGGCACAATAACAGCTGACAGCTCACGAAAATCAGATACAAGCTAAATATTAAATAAAGTTTTTAATTTCATGCAAAAATTACCCTTATTGTTACAGCTAAACCAAAGAATTGCAGGTAATTATGTTCCAGCAATCACTTTTTAGTTATGCAGTTCCTCATATAAATCCACATTTTTTACAGGTAAATAAACAAGCTATATTTACAAATTAAGTTAAGAAACTGTCTAATATCTAAATATTACTGTGGCAGAAATAAAGCCATTTATGTGAAATATTCATGAGGCCATGTCATGCCTCCTCTTAGCTACAATATCATGATGTCCAAAGCTTTATTTAGCCTCTCCAAGAATAAGCTCCTCATTGACCCCAGCTAAGAGAGACTCCCCACCTCACCCACGTTACCAGCATTAACTGTGAAACTGGACTGTAACTGGACACTTTAAATCAGTGCACAGACCATCCTCCATGTAATAAACAACACATGCAAGGATAAGCCTAAATGCTGCCCATTTGATTTAAAGCAGTCATGGTACAAACACAAATTCACGAGCTCACCGACTCCTGGCGTATGATTGACTGGAAGCAGTGAAATGTCCCGCGGTACAGAGGTTTGTCCACATTTTGAACTTGAAGCCGCACCTGCAAATGACAGCACTCGTGTAAGAGTTGTATTATAAATCGTGACAAGACCAAGAGGACCACAGTAACTATAAACCAAGTACAGTGTAATACAAGTTTTCAGGAAAACAAGCAGTCAACAGGATAAAACAAAGGATGATAAGGGGGTGCAACATGTGGGAGAATAAAAAAAACATTAACCGATCATGAAGTTGTACAAACAACAGAATGTCTTCTGTGCTTTATATTTTTATAGCTCAAGACAGAACATTGGGGGAGAGAAAGAAAGACCTTGACCATACTTACTAGGTCACATTTCCGTGGAGAGGTTGTTTATTTCTCTCTCTCATCTACAACACAGTGACACTTTTGCTGTTAAAGACAGCCTCCCCGAGCCCCAAGCAGACACCGGCTCAGGGAGAAATGACATTGAGAGCAAGGGTGTAAAAGAACTACAACCAAACCATTCGCAGTCTGTGCACCTCTAAAGTGGATGCTTCACATTCATATGAGTATTATTTTAAAAATGTCCTCACCTTGCCATCATTTAATCAAGTCTAGGTAATCTCTATAATGGCATCAAGTAAAAACTTTGAATATTCTGGTTAATTCACAGAATTCCTATAGATCAACCACACTTTAATAAGTATGACTTACTAACTTTAGTGACCATGATGTAATTTGTGACTTTATGCAGGAGATAAAAAGCAAACAAACATAGGATTATACAAGATATGTGAGTACCAGGGATGTTCATCAAATAATTAAAAAAATAAATAAATTTAAAAAAAAATAATCAAAGCCAATATCCCTAGTAACTACACTATGATGAATGGCTGTTTCAGAGACGTCTGTAAGGAAGTGAGCGCACTTTCCTGTTCTGAACTCTCACAATGATCAGAAAGTTTATTCTTCTTGCTCAGTTATCTCATTCCTCTTTTGGTAATTTTCCAACTCTGTATCTTCAGCGTATCTGGATTTAAATTTGGGTTGTCAATAAAGCGGCCTGACTGAAAAGCAAAGCATGGCATCACATCCTTCTCTAACAAGTAAAGTGCAAAGGAGGATTAAACAGACACCCACCTTCACAGTATCAAACGGATGCCCAACCAAAACACCAGCAGCACCTAGAAAAACAAAGAGACCAGATTTTAAAAATATCATTAATCGCTGCTTTTATGCACCTCAGTGCTGAGTTAGAGCAGGGATAATAGGGAAAACTTGTCACACACAAGGTCATCAGTACTTTGTTAAATCATATCTGCCATGGACTTCTGTTGCTGTAGAAACAACTGCAATAATACAAGAATAAAGCTACACGGTACAAATGCACTACTGTTCATTTATCAGGCCATCACAATGCAATTATGGTTTGATTTCTGGACAACAAAATGGATTATCGTTAAATACTTCACCTTGCAACACACAGCCTGCCCATCATGAGATGGAGCAAAGTCATCATCAACTGGTCACTGGATTGCACGCAGTGACGAAAGCTTAAAGCTGCCCTGTCCTTGACTTATGTCAATAAGCCAAACACTCATTGCATAACAGTGTCGTCTTATATATTAACCAAAAGCTCAACTGGTCATCAGATATTTTTTCATCTTCAAATACCGCACACCAACACTCAGGATAATGAGTCCTAATTAGAATGACTGATTTTGATAAACAAATTGGTTCAGCAAATATATGAACATGTTTAAAATAATCTTAAAACTTAAATAAAAAGACACCTGGGGTAATGTGAATCAAGGATAGCTTAGCTAGTTAAAACTGATGTAAAGCCTTTTCACAGTGACCAACAGTGTGTAAAGACAAATACTATAGACTGATGCAGCAATATCTAAACTTTTACTCCTGAAAATCTACATCAGTCAGGCTATTCTATACAATCCAGCATATTGTTGACAGAAATCTGCTACCGTCTCTTTTTGCCTGCTATTCTGTAATCAACCACAGGAACATCAGCCTCATGTATTCAGTCCCAGGGCTGCTCTGGAGAGGAGTTAGATGACTGTGTTGGTTTAAATTCAAACTATCCCCTCCTGTATACTAGTGATGGCTCTCTGGATGAAGCTGTTAGCACTTGAAATCAGAATCAGAATACTTTATTAATCCCCGAGGGGAAACTGAAGGCCTTTGCTGTGCAAAGTCCAACACAGTTTGGGAATACCTGACCTTGGGCACAGACAAAACAGCTTTCAAGATTCCCAAGGGCGTGTGAGGCTTTGGCGAAGCCACTGGATGTAAGCCACCTGAATTCACAGTAGAGTATGAACTTATGTGAACCGCCTATCTGCATGGCTAGTCCCTACTGTGGAATGGTGAGGGCACTGTGCAGGAAACGGGGAGGGGAACGGCAGAGAACTGAAAAAGATCAAAAGATTAAGTTATTTCCACATTTCTGGGATTAATTCACAAACAACTACTTGCTGAATGGCTGAGTGGGCGCTACAGGGCTGGAATCTAACGCCTGCACATGCCTAATATTACATCCGTGATTGCGACGTAAGTTTGGAAAAAAGCAACTGCAGCCTGGATTTACAGCCTCCAACCTGCCGTCCGTGTTTGCTTATAATGTTCTGGGTGGATTTAAATCAATAAATCACACCACAGCGCGAATGATACCACAGCAAGAGCTTGAGCTTTTTTCCCCCCCTCACTGAACGATGGAAAAAACCAGAGATGGCTAATGCTAAAGCTAGCGTCAACCTGTTAACGTGGCTAGCGCCTCTACTTACCTCCTACACACCCAGCAGCGAAGTCCAATGCCATTCCTTTTTTTAAAAAATTACAACAGCTCGAAGATTTCACACTAACTTAATTAAAGAGCTATTAGTGGGTTTCTCTGTGTCTGTGTGATGTTGCTTATCTACGCCCCCCCGGCTTGGTGTTGAGCCAGGCTGGTTAGCCGGTTCTCCTTTCTGCTGCTGATGCTGAGCAAACAGAAGATAAGAAGAAAAAACCTCCTCCGGTTTTTCACTCGGGCTTAAATAAAGCGACCTTTTCTTCTTGCTGATGTGCCTTCCTTCCCAATCCAGAGGTGCTCTCCCACCCAAAGATTTCTATTTCTGTACCGCGGCAGAAGGCGGGTTTTCAATCCAGAAAAGACGCGTGTCTGCCCTTTTTAAGACAGCCCAATCGGATTATTTGGAAGCGGACAACTCCCCTAGCGGGCACTGTCCGCCCCTCATGTCCATTGGCTGCTGTAGGGGGGACAAGTCGCCACACCAAAAGTTTTAATAGCAGCTTCCTCCACTATCATATGCACTGTTTGCACTGGGATACACACCAGTGTTTATGAGCTGACTCGGCAGTAACCCCCCGTGCAACTTAATCCAACCCCTGTTCCAAAACTATTGGGACACTGTGTAAAATATAAATAAAAACTCAGTGCAGTGATTTACAAATATCATAAACCAATATGTTATTCACAAGGAAGCTTAGAAAACACCAAATGTCGAAAGTGAGACATTTTATACTGTTTCACAACAAATACCAGGTCATCTTGTGTTTGATGGCAGAAACATGTCTCAAAAAAATTGGGACCGGGGCAAAGAAAGGTCTGGAAAAGCAAAATGGTACTAAAAAGAAATGGCTGGAGGAACATGTAGCAACTAATTAAGTTAATTGGCAACCGACCAGGAATGTGATTGGGTATAAAAAGAGCACCTTAGAGAGGCAGAGTCGCTCAGAAGCAAAGATGGGCAGAGGTTCAGCGACTTGTGAGAAATATCTACAAATTGTGGAGCAATTTCAGAATAATGTTCCTCAGAGTAAAATGGCAAAGATGTTGAATATTTCATCATTTTCATCCACAGTACACAATATCATGAAAAGATTCAGAGAATCTGTGCCGTGGCTCAGGAGATAGAGTGGGTCGTCTCTCAATACAAAGGTTGGCGGTTTGATCCCTGACTTCTCCAGTCTACATGTTGAAGTGTCCTTGGGCAAGACACTGAACCCTAAATTGCTCCTGATGTACCCATTCGGAGTGTGAATGTGTGTGTGATAGTTAATTGCACTTAAGGCTTAGAATAAAGCGCTGTATGATTGTGTGTGTGAATGGGTGAATGAGGCTTATAGTAAAAAGTGCTTTGAGTGCTCAGATAGAGTAGAAACATGTTATATAAGTACCAATCCATTTACCATTGCTGTGTGCAAGGAACACATATGAAACTGCATTGCAAAAAGGCATGGTTTTGTGTTCGCAATCACTGCATGGGCTCAGGAACACTTCCAGAAATCCTGGTCTGTGAACACAGCTCACTGTGCCATTAACAAACAGCTTAGAGCTTTACCATGCAAAGAAGACGCTATATGCCAGAAACACTGCTGTCTTCTCTGGGTTAAAGTGCATTTAAAATGGACCAAGGCAACTGGAAAACTGTTCTGTGGACAGTAACTGGCTTGTTATGAGTGTTCATTTCAAAAGCCTGGATCTCATTTGCAACATTTTGTAATTGCAACAGTTGGCACATCATGAAATGCAAAAATACCACAAAGAAGACCCAACTGGAATCCTGTATCAGGCAAGGATGGGGCAACTTTCCTTTTCTCAAAGGTCCAGCAGCTGGTCTCCTTAGCTCCCAGACATTTACAGACGATTGTTAAAACAAGCCGGGATGCTGCATATTGGTAAATATGGCTTTGTCCCAACTTTTTTGAGATATATTGCTGCCATCAAATTCAAGATGAGCTAGTATTTTTCATGAAATAGTAAAATGTGCATGTTTTCTATGTTCTTTTGAAACTATTGCAAATTATTGTATTGTGTTTTAATTTATATTTTACATGGCATCCAACATGAAATTACCCAAGCCAGTAGCGAATGCAGACCCTTTCCAGCAGTGCTCAAGCACCCCTAAATTTCATCTTAGCACCTCAAAAAATAACAAAAGCACTTGTAGTAATTAAAATGCATTTTATTAGTTTCTGACATTATCTTCTAATGTTATATTACTACCAATGTAGTGTAGCTCAGTCAATCAGTTTTGAACTCTATCCACTTGGATGGACTTCAGTGTGGTGATGAACTTCATGATAGGATTTTACTGGACTCTTAACATTCTAAATGTGGCATGAACAAGATTTTGCCACTATGTTGAAGCAACAGACTACAAATCCCCCTTTACTTAGGTGTTGATGTCCTGTGTTGAGTCTTCACAATAGAAAGTTTTTATGGCTTTATGTGGTTTAATGTAAAGGCAGATCTCTTAATAGTTTGCTTCTTGCATAGGTCCATGGACCTGATCAGTGTCTCTATTGAATGGTGTTGCTTTAATTGCTTAATGATTTGGTGGACTGCCCCATGTGGTAAGTGACCGAAACAATGTTGTTGCATGCTTCTCCTTGATAGCTGATTTGTCACAAATTGATCTTTGATTTACTCCGGAAAATTCAAGCCATCATTGAGTCTTGTGTTTTATATTGAAATCTGTGATTATTCATTCTGATTTAACCCGAAACACTACAAAAGATCATCTAACTCATTTGGTTGCTTTTGAAAGAAACGTTCTAATTGAAGAGGTGCAAAGTGTTGAATATTTTTTGCAAGCAGTATATTTCATTATTGGTTTTGCTGAAAGTAAGTAGATTTTAAATTGTTATTTTTTTATTTACATTCTGATTAAAGGCTGAGCTCCCTAAAGGCCTGATTGTAGAATCATCTTTGACCCAAGCAGTGTGGTAAGAGGGAAAGACTTCAGAAACACTCAGCAGCAATACAATCAAATGTGTTAATCTTTTACTTAAATAACGGGGCATACAGTTAGGTCTATAATTTTGACATGTTTTTTGTTATTTTGCCTCTAAAGTGGATATTAAATCAGTCAAAATCTGATAGAAGTGCAGACTTTCACCCTTATATTCAAAGGGGTTTGACAAAAGCATTTGCTGTTTAGGAATTACAGTCATTTATATGCACAGTTCCCCATTTTCAGAGATAATTGGACAAACTAACATAATTTAAATATTAGGATTATTTTTAATATTTGGATCAAAATCCTTTGCAATCAGTGATTGTCTGACATTCAAATGTCACTTACAGCTGTGTCCATCAGCCTCCCTGTGGGTTTGGGCCCTATAGAGATGCCTGTCATTATATCGCTGAATTACATCATTGGTCATGTGACACTCACATCCTGCCAAGTGTGACATTATCCTCTCAGGCCTGACTTGGGGAGTTGCAGGTCTTCTCTATGTATTTATTGGATTTCAATATTGTCATGATGAGAAGTTTGTTTTCAGGAGCGCTTGCACAAAAAATATTCATACACAAGTATTGTTTTTTTTTTTTGCAGTACATGCCTCAATTAAAAAAAAGTTAATTCTTTCAGTGATAAACTATTATAGTTCATTAATATATTTATGCAGGCAACAGTAAGACTATATGTCATGCGTTATCATCACTGTTCTACACATTATTTTATCTTAAAATACACAAATTTAAATTGCATTTGGGTCAAATATATTTATATATATGTGTGTGTGTGTCCGCATGAAATGGACTATGTCTCAAACTCAGTGTTTCAATGTTCATATAACTTTTTATGCAACAACCTGTGCCTTTCCTACTGTTACATGAAAAAAGGTTCAGTCACCATACAGTATTACTAAATGTCAACCCTGGATTTTTTTGTCTTGAAGACATTGTAAGAAAAAAATGTACTTTTGCTGTGTTACCACAGTGATATTAAAAACACACACACTGTATTTAATTCAACAAACAAAAAAGATTATTTGTGTGAGAATGAGTTGGATGAATTTTATTTATACTTGTTTATCTTGATTGAAGTCCCTTTTGCTGATAACAAATACATTTGTTTTAGCTCCCATGACTGAGACACTGACGCCATACTTACTGGTACATGCTCAAATTTCTGAAAGATGAGCAACTTATACCTCATATCATCACACTATGCCTGTCTGAATCACCATTTCCATCACAATTGCTGTTGATAATCATATAATAAAAGTTACTGTTCAGAAGGCTATTTTATAAAGTAAATTAAGACTCACAAAGTGGATGTATAGCTGTATTGATGTTATTAATCAGGTTTTGTAGCGATATATGTTAGTACTCTGCTTTAATCATCTTCCCCTCCTGATAGAACTGAAAACACAAACCCGTTATTAAAATAAAAGAGTGCATCTGCTGCAGCTGGAAACCAATAATCACCACAGAAATGATAATGAAGGTGTGGGCAGTGCCATGTTTAGTTTGACACAGAAAATCATGTTGTCCCTCTAGTGAGTTACATCTGCAATTAACTTTTTTCTTCCAGTTTGGATGCAAAGTGTAAGAGAAGTTGTTCAACTTTCCCATGAAAACGACTTCATATGGAAAAACTGATTCATTTTTGTTCTTGTACTCAGATTAATCACATGATGAACCTTGATTGCAGATACCCAAGCGAGCTAGAACTTAAAATTTAAAGGCCGGGGTGTCATGAACTGCTGCACTATCTCATCTGTGACTTGTTTGCGTCTCTCTTGATGCTGGGCAATCATTGGCTGCAGAGTCTCAATCAAAATCTTCTTCAGTTCTCCTGTTAGGAGAGCGCCACTTGTGTAGTCCTGCAAAACAAGGGATTAAATGAATGGAAGTGAATGGGAGGGGTGTGCAGAGAGGAATTAAAAAGAGTATGAAGTAGCAAAAATGACTGCTAAACAGAATTCTCTGCATCCTCACCTGTCTTATCTTCTCCAGCTTTTCATCATCTTCTAGGAAGAAGGTTAAGTACAAGAAGGAGACGTCTACATCTGTATTGCCACCATACTTTCTGTGCTCTTCCACTGTGTCTTTTCCACCAGAAAAAGCATGTTTGTTGATCTGTGAGGAATCATTATAGGTCAAATTAGACAGCAAACAAAGCCTTTATGAATCTGATAAGTAAATTCTGACTAATAGCAAAGAGTAACAGCAGTACCTTGTTTTTGATCTGCTTGGGTGTGTCAGTGAGGAAGATAGAGGAGTTGGGGTCACTGGCGCTCATCTTGGTTTGTGCCCCCTGCAGGGCAGGGAAGAAGATGGAGTGCAGCAGGGCTGGTTTGAGAAAGCCAATCCGTGGAGCGACATCACGGGTCATCCTGAAGTAGGGGTCCTGAGAGAATGAGAGGGCAGATGAAAACATGAATAATTATATACTATGAATACCACTACATTTAGGATTGTTACGTATTGCTCTAATGCTGTCCTGACCTGGTCTATGGCACAGGGGATGAGACACTGTACATCTTTTCTGCCTCCAAAGATCTGTGGGAAGGAGCTACTGAAGGATGGAGCTGCCTGGATGGCTGGAAAGCTGATCTTTCCTAGATGCATAAAATAAACAAGAAGCAACATTAAGTACTGAAAAATTATCAATCACATTTAAAAATAAAAAAATAAATGATACCCTTTCAGTCATCTCACCAATGCAGTCGCTGTCCGTAAAGCCAAAGATACCTTTAACCTGGTTAAATGTCACATGCTTCTGGGTTTTTACCACATTTCTGTAGAACTCAGGTGATGCACTGCAGAAAAAAGCCAATGCAGACTGAAATAAAAATCTCTGTCTGACAAAGGTTGCATGAACAAATAGTGTGAATTTTTCCTCTTCCCATTAAAAATGTGTTTTGATCAGTGTTGCTTCGCTGTGCTGCATTTGACATTTACAGCAACTGATGACACAATTCTTCTGGTGAAAATCTAAAGGCCTGTGCCTCATCTACTTGACAGTCTGTCAAAGTAACCCCTGTGGCATTATCCCTACTTCACCAAACTTTACAGTTGGCACAATGCAGTCAGGCAGGTAATAGTCTCTGGGCATTCACCAAACTCAGACTCAGTCTGGAGGTTACACCACTTGGCATTCTGCTTGGTGATGTAAGGCTTGCATGCAGCTGCTTGACCATAGAAACTCATGCCATGAAGCTCCTGGTTCACAGTTTTGAACTCTGTAGTTACTGAGTCAGCAGGGTATTGGTAGCTTTTACACACTATGCGCCTCAGGATTCAGTGACCCAACTCTATAACGTTATGTGTTCTGACACTTTGTGGCTGTGTGCTGTGGTTCCTAAACATTTCCATTTTGCAATAATACCACTTACAGTTGATCATGAAATATCTAAGATGGACGAAATTTCCCAATCTGGCTTGTTGGAACACTTACATCCTATTACAGTACTACACCTGAATAAAATGAGCTCTTAAAAAAGACCCTGTCTTTCACAAATGTTTGTAATGGCAGACTGCATGGCTAGGTGCTTGATTCTTTTACACCTACCATCAATGAGACTGAATAAAATATTTGAATTCAATGATTCATAAGTGTGGCCAAATACTTTTGTCCTTATAATATATCATTAGTTTTTTGTCTTATTTTACCCCATGTAGTCAAGGTCAGAGAAGATGAAGGTTTTGTTGACATCAAAGCCACAGGCAATGATGTCTTTGGCATTTTCCACAGCAAAGCGGTGGCATTCTTCGAGAGTCAGATCCTTCCACAGATATTTCTCATCATCAGTCATCTGGACCACCAAGGGGATGTCAAACACATCCTGAAGCCATCTGCAACAAGGGAGTTACCTTCAGTTCTAACTTATACAACTCATTTAAAACACTGCACAAAAAACTTGTTTTCAGCTTTAAATGACATCAGGCTGAGAGAGTTAAAACTTAAATGTTAGCTATGTGGTAATCTAGTGATATTCATAGATTAAAGAGGGGAACTCACTTGGTAAAAATAAAAGGGATGAGGTGACCAACGTGCATGGCTTCTGAGGATGGACCTCTTCCGGTGTAAAGATAGAACGGCTTGTTCTTCTCATACGCATCTAATACTTGATGCATATCTCTGCCAGAAACAGTAACAGGAGGGATTTATTAATGTATAATTTCTTCATGAACGCTCATCTTCTCACCATCAAGATTAAGGCTAACACAGAAACATTCATGCTGTCACAATCATTGTAAGATTTGACATTGCTGATGATGTGTGAGACAATCATTTGTGAGACCCCTTTTCACAAGAAGTCAGTAAATTAGGAACAACAAAACACAGGAAAAGGTTACACCGATTAGACATTTTCATTTTCTTAAAATGCTGACCTGTGTGAGAAGAACAGTCCTCTTCTTAGAAAGTGATGGGGTGTCTGTCCTGAGACTTTTTCTATTCTGTCCAACAGCTCCTTGTCAATTTTACTGCTACCAAACCTCACTAGGGAAAGACATCACATATTCAATCATTATTCGGCTTGAATACCCCTCTTATTACTATGTTACTAAAATCCATACTTAGAGGTGCCCGAATTAAAATTAGAACTTCAGCACTTTAAGTCAAGACTTGAGGCGCATTTCAAACATACCTATGAGTTTATCGTAATCTACTCCTTTGGCGCTGGAGGCAGAAACATTCCATGGGTCAACTACGTCCTCTTCATCAGAGCCATCTGCTGCTGGCCCATTGTTTGACACAACCAAATTTTCTGACGGTGGACATCCTGCTTTATAATCCTGGCCTGTCATCTGTTTATAGTCTACTTTCAACTTCAGCAGCAGTTTGACAGCAGCATCAATTTCAGACTGGAGAACCAAACAGAAATGACATAGTGAGAAACATTTTTGTAGAAACAATGTCTCCCACCAAGGTGTAGGAAATGTCAGAATTAAAGTATCTGAAATACAATACACTGATCAGCCATGTGCCCTCACCAGGCGGTCTGCATCATGCTGCCAAAACAGCTATGACCTATTCTGCCATGGACACCAGACCTCTGGTTGGTTCAGTGTCTGTCATCAGGATTTTGAATGGCATCCTCAAAGCTCAGTCAAATTGGTGAGTTTTGAGGCTGGGTCAAGGCACTGAACACTTTGCCTTGTTCCATGTTGAAACCATTCCTGAACATTTTTTGCAGTGTGGTTGGGCATAATGTCTTGCTGGGGGAGGCCACAGCTGTCAGAGTGGCACTGCTGTGGGGAAGTGGTGGTAATACATATCAAGGTATTATTGTTCCTTGTAAAGTAAGTATGGATACCACAACCTTTTCCTGCAGAAACTTGGTCTTCTTCATTTGGATGCTCCCTTTAGGAGTCACCACAGTGGATCAGTTGCCGCCATCTCGTCCTATTCTTTGTATCCTCATCTGTAACATCAACCCTCTTCATGTCCTCCTGCACTACAGCTATGTAGCTATGTACTTCTCTGTGGTCTTCCTTTTTTCCTCTTGCCTGACAGTTCCATTTTTAACATCCTTAGTTGAATATATCCACTATCTCTCTCCTGACATGTCCAAACCATCTCAACCCTGCCTCTCTGACTTTACTTTCAAACTGGCTCAACCTGAGCTGTCCCTCTGATGGACTCATTTCTAATCCTGTCCATCCTGGTCACTTCCAGTGAAAATCTCAGCATCTTCTACTCTGCTATCTCCAGCTCTGCCTCCTGTCTTTTTGTCAGAGGCACCATCACCAAACCATACACCATAGCAGAAATCACTGCCATATAGTAGACTTTCCCTTTCACTCTTGTTGCTATCCTTCTGTCACAAATCATCCCTGACACATCTGCACCCACTCCACCCTGCCTGCACTCTCTTCTTCCTTTACCTCTCTTGTGCACTGTCCATTGCTTTGGATGGTTGACCCCAGGTCTTTAAACTCATCCATCT
>VUQH01012970.1:1861-21470 GCA_015106775.1 Etroplus canarensis
GAGAGTAGTGGACACCAACAGACTCAACAAACTGATCTGCAAGGACAGTAACATCGTGGGTGTGTAGCTGGACTCTCTGACAGTGGTGTCAGAGAGGAGGATGCTGTCCAAGTTAAAAACAATATTGGACAATCCTTTACAGCCTCTCCATGACGTGCTGGACAGACACAGGAGCACGTTCAGCAGCAGACTCATTCCACCATGATGCTCCACAGAACGCCACAGGAAATCATTCCTACCTGTGATGTCACACTCTGTGACTCCTCCCTTTAATACCTGGACTACTTTATATTCCATATATTGCATTATTGTTTTAGTCAGGAATATAATTTAATCTATATTACATATTGTACCTTCTTACATATATTTTTGTCTTCATATTTATATTTATTTATACTTAAGCAAACATCTGTAAGCTAAGCAGTTTTCCCCCAGGAATTACTAAATTATTCTGATTCAGAAAAATGCCCACTGGACAATATCGAACGGGCACTTGTGAATGTTTAGTAAGATGCAACACTTGGTTTGTTACAAGTAGTTTCCTATAGTGCCTATATCCAGGCTGTTTTCACTCTGCTTTTCTGCACTTCAATCCTGCTATCCCTCATATTGATTTATTGACTTGTGATGTTGATGTAGTTGGAATGTTGGTATTCAGCTGAGAGATCAAATGTTTCAAAATGTGCAGGAATATCATCTTGATGTAAACACTCAGTTCAATGATGACGACCCTCAACAACACTGGTAACTACTTCACTCTGGCCTTAGTGTGTATATCATAATGAGGTTAGAGTTTACATTTTCTTGATTTCTTTTAACTGATAAAATGAGCTTCTTGTCTGCTGTTTGTTCCTGTATTTAAACATTCTCTTTCATCCTTCTTGAATGTATTTTTTTAGTACGTTAATCTACTTGTCTCCACTTTGATCTATTGGCTTTTCTTAAAGGAAGATTGAAGTGTTTTCCAATACAGTACATATTTGATATGTTGATCCAGTCCTATTAAAGATTTCCAGACATCTCCACAAAGAAAAGGAAATGAACAAGACCAGAATGAATTAAGAGCATTTATCTGGACATCACCATCAAACCCCACAACTCTCACAGTAACAGGCAGCTCGGCCAGTGAAAGAAAGAGAGTGAGAGAGCGAGAGCAGGGGGGGAAAGCGGGACTGAAATGCACATGCCATCTACGGCTGAGATGCATTAAACCTTCCCCATCAGGAGAAGTAATGGATTAAAGGCCGCTGTGGCTCTGCAGTTTGCCAGTCAATGTTCTTTCGCTCCACTCCAAGCTGAGCCCCCTCCCTCCTCTGTTCCCTTCCCGCTGGAAGAAGTTGATTTGCCATCAATTGCCATCTTGGCTGGCGCCATTAATGCACGCCCACAAAAGGATGACACATTGCATTATCACCTCACTCCCTTTCAAATTAGAGCTGAGCGATGCCTCGGCGCAGCTTGTGACTGGTTAACACTATCAGCTATTTGTAGGGATTGTTCCCTAATACACAGCGTCTAAAGATTTCATCAGGCATTTGATGACGGAAATAAACCACTGCCCACAGGGAAATTGGTCTGATTAATGGAATTATGCATTGGAGGGGAGCAAACACACAGGGATGAGCAGAGCTGTCTGTCACGGGCCAGACTAGAGTTGATCAGGCAAGAAGCCTCGGCCAGTGGCACACTCTTTTCGAGCAGGGCCTGAGTTATGTGTGTCCACTGAAAAAGCCAGAGATTAAAACCTGTGCTGCTAACTGTGTCTGTACACAGCCTGCCTCCACTTTAAATGCCCATGACCATATGGGTCCTGTTGGATACAGATCATTTTATGTCATCCGTCTCACAGAAAAAGCACTGTAAGTCTTACCCTGAAGGGGAGGAACAGCACTGAGCCGCCATTTCTTCTGCTTTTGTGCTATTATTCTGAGACAGTTTTGTGCCCTCACATTTAGACCTGCCCCCCTCAGCACCGTTAAGTGCTCTCTTAGTCTACCCTAATGCACCTCTAACCCGCCACCGAAACCATAGACGACCCCCTTCCACCACCATTGCCCCGTCTGCCTCTGCCTCACAACACAGCCTCCTTTTGCATGAATTGTTGCAAGCTCTTAAAGAGGATGCGGACAGGTTTTTATGGCCCTGTGTCATTCAGCCATACATATCTGAAGAATCACTGGGCCCATTCAGACTAATCACCTTCTCTCCCTCCTAAAATATGTAAAAACTACCAGAGTAAAAATACAAAGATACTTTTAAACCAACATTATGCATCTTTTTCACCTGACATATCAGTGGAAAAATGACAGTGGTGCAACGTTTATCCTTGTAACAGGGAGATTGGACCATTGTTACCCTGCTCTGCACCTTGAGGACCTGTTCTTCCACAGGTACGTGCATCTTCTGCTTTGCTTGTGGGTCATCTGTGTATGAAAAGATGCTCAGTATTCTCAGTTTAAGCACCATGGCAGAAGTGAAACGACCAAAGAAGACGTAGACAAAGAAAGCTAACAGGAAAAGAGCTACTGAACAAAGAGCTGAATAACGATGTAAGCTATAAAGAGCCATCTCATGGCTAATGGAAAAACAACAACAATCTGACAGCAGAGGGCATTTTCCTGTCTATGTGTTTTTGAGATTCTGATGCAGGATACAATGTAAAGCACTATTTCTGTCTTAGAGTTTGGTATCTTTACTCAGTTGCAAACCGTGCAATGCAAACCAATAAATTTCTCTCACTGTGTCAGGCTCACTCCTAGTGAATTCATTTTTTTTTCCAACAATCCAAACTATCTGAGCTAAACTCAAGAAAGCCTCCATCTAAACAATCATATCAGTCGTGTTTCCTGCTATTAGTTATTTCATTTGGTTCATTTTCACCTGCAATATCACACTAAATAGGAATCATATTTGTGTAAAATGTATTCCTCTACAGTGTCAGCTTTCATGGTTCTTTGGCTTAATCTGATGTTTAATCTTTTTTTTTTGACAATTTTCATTATTTTAGTTCTATAACTCATTCATAACATGGTGTTAACGTCAAGAAAAAGCAAAGTTAAAATGCAAAATAATCATAAATAGCCCACTGTTACATGCGGTTAAACCTTTTAGTGTGTCTCTTTTTATAATTTTAATAGATTAATATATACTTAATAGGCTGTGTTACCTGCATTATAAGGGTCAGCATGTTTTGTGGTTCCATACAGGTTTTTAGGGCAAAAAATGTTCAAAAAAGGCTGTCTGGACAGCAATGGTTGCTGACCCCTGGACGAGTAAGACTGTAAGCCTTCACCAAATTCTTTTAACTCGCTGTCAGCCTAATAATTTATGTGCAGGGTATAGGATCAGCATCTTACAAAGCCGTGAGTATGAACCATGATCAGTGAGAGAACAAAGAGAACAGATAGGTTCCTTACAAATTTTATTCTAACATATAAAAAATTTTTTTGTAACTTTGTATACAAAACAGAGGAAGAAAATGTAAATACAAACAAATCAGTTAAAAGGGAGGGGAGTTCTCAGTTTGCACATGCTTACAGTTTAAAATAAGAGTGGATGCAGCACAGTGAGAAGAAACACCTGCCTGCCTCAGCTTTACTGAAAAATGTTGCTGACACCAAATAAAAAACAACAAACAAACAAAAGAAATATGTACAAATATTTTTTTAAATAATACATTTCCCAGCTTCAGTATTTGATATGTTGCATACCTGCCTTTATAAATGAACTGAGAAGCGTAATGAACTCTGCAAAAATAAAATATATTTTATTTTTTATGATATATTTTTATTATTCTTATTATAAGTTTAAAGCTGAATCTGATTAAATCTTCCAAACGAATCCAGAGGCAGCTTTCCTGCCTGCAGGTCTTCTTTTATATAAATCTTGTTGAACCCTTCTTTAAAAAGGTTCTTCCCCCAAATCAAAACATATTAAATTGATCCGGGGTGCCTTTTAAGTTATTATAACCTAATTTTTTCCTCTCACTCAAAATGCTGCTGTTCACTTCCAAACAAACTGGGGTTTTCACATCAGGTTCTGATGGATTAGCTAAACAGAAACCTTCCAGTCTGAAGAAAACGCACTACAGCCATGCAGCTTCATTTGTGCTATTGTAGGAGGGAAGGGATTTAAAGGGAAGGGATGCATTACAGGTTGGACACCTATATTCACTGATTAAAACATGTATTGTATGTTCCCTAAGTTTAAGACAACATGACTGCCACTTTAAACTGAGGATTTAAAGGTCTCCTCTGTGAGCGTGCATATTGTTGCACTTAATAGTTAAAGTGCTGGAGGTCCATGATAAGCTTAATTATAAGATATATTGATAAAACTTCAAACCAAATATTATTGATAAGAGGCCTTAAATACCATACCTGGGTCTGCATTAAGATGGTCCATCTTCTACAAAGTTTTATAGTGCCATCTGGTGTACAATTAATGGAACTGCAAAAGTCAAAAATACATTTAGTGAAAAGCTGCAATGATTATCAAAATATAGTCTTTAGAGATTGAACATTCACCAAATTATTCATTAAAATATTTAATATCATATTAAACCTCACAAATATGCATTCCACCAGATCAAGTAGGTTATTGAGCCCAATATGTAGAATCTTGGTTTAAAATACATATATAAATGTAGAACGCTGATAATAAAGACAGTTCTTACTTCTAAAATGTTTACATTTCCCGCACTGAATGGGATATATATTTTGCCCTCATTGTCTTGGAAATGAAAATGAATGGTCTCATTAGCAGAGAAATGGGTCAGCCACATGTTGTGAGCTTTGTTCACTGATAAAAGTTGCAGATGCATTCTCAGAATCCTGTGGAAATTCATCCAGCTGATATAGATGACGTTTGTGATTTTTAACCATTATTATAATAATTCACTAGATGTGCATAAAATAGGATCTTTCTTTTATATCGTTAAACTCCCGTGACCTCATTAAGAGATGGTAGAATTCAGCTTGCCAATAAAACTGTTTTGCTGTAATGCAGTTTTATCGATGTCAAATGCAAGAAGATTAAATCATAACATTCGAATAACAGACACGGCAACTTTTGCTTATTGGTAAGACACATTTGGTTATTATGTTTGTAGAATGATTGCGTGGTGTGAAAATAATTCAAAGTGGTAATTTGGTTGTACTTTGCAGAGTTTACCAGTCAGTCAAAGAGGCTGTGGTTGTGTCCAGCATGACATTGTTAGAGTTACTTTATGAGAATTCTACAGCCCACCCAACCTTTATACTGATGAATTACATTTATTATTGAAAACTGTGTCAGTTAATCTGATAAAAGGATGTTTATTTTAAAAGGAAGAGCTGACACATTTCGAACCACATGGCAAATGCACAAACGCATGTTTAAAAGAACGCAGACAGGCCAATTAGGCATCGACTTTATAAGCAGAGGGATAAGATATCCATGCAATGCTTCTCACTCAAATCCACTTAGTCAAGGCTTCTCTGCAGTGATCTGCTTTGCTGCAGATCCGGCTGAGACTGGAGTCCAGCATTCATGCCTGGAAACAACCAGACCTTTCACCCATTAACCCCTAACTATCAGCCAACACACACAGTTTAATTAAACTTCATCATGTCATCACAACTGTGCTTTGCCAAGGTGGAGGGGCTTGGGAAGACGTGTGTGAGCGTGCTCGTGTGTTTGTGTTGCTTCATTCCCCTGATGTGAAATGAAAACTGAAATCCTCTGAGGAGACCAGACAGCGGCATTATTGGAGTCGTTGGCAGGAAGTCTGAATCGGCTGAAGGGGAATAAAGTGACTACCAGTTAATCACTTCATATTTCTTCCCCCAGCTTTCATCTGTCTTCCTGTGATGACCTGGTGTTGGCAGCAGCAGAATCATCAGACCTGAAAGTGGTGGCAGTCAGACAAACTCAGTTTTTGGTTTGAAATGTTTTTTTTTAGAAACAATACAAAAATAACAAAAATAAAATAATAATAAACCACAGACAGCACCCTGAACCCCCAGGGGCAGTGATTTAAGCTTCTGGTGGTTTGTTCCTCAAATACATGAAATAAATCCCTTTTCCGCTGGCAAGTCGATAATGAGATTACACACAGAGGCTGTGTGGAAAGTGGGCCGAGAAGAACAGCAGGGCTGAGTCAGGCTGCAGAGATGAGAGATGGAGGATAGTGTAAATCAGGAGAGGGTGGTGTAAAGGACAGGATGCCAAAGTCAACTGAAAAGTTGCTGCTTTGCTAAAGTAAGAGGAAACAAACTGACTAAAGATTTCTGACTGCAGATATTTGGACTTGTTAAACACAGGTATGACCATGTGTACAATACTTTATTGTACTGAAATGGTTGGAATAGATGCCAGTTCCACCTCAGTTTTCTTGCTGCAACAAGTCAAAAACGGCTGCTGTGAAAAAGGCCAGCAGAGTGCAGAATGACATGTTAAGCTCAAGACTGACAGATCAACAAACTGGGTGTAAGACTGATCCGTGCTCCATGGACCCCTAAGCTCTGGAACTCTGTGAAATCTGTCAATCAAGTTTGTTCTTTTAAAGTATGGAATAATTTGCAATTTTGGAAAATAAGCTTGGTAAGGTTCTTGCTAGGAGTTCCATAAGGAACTCTTTACCAGTGTTGGGGTAATGTTCAAGTCCTGCACTCAGATAAAAGTTATAATACCACGCTGTAAAACCATGTTACGTCATACACTGAAACAGTTACATAAGTAAAACTATGTAAGTAGCATCACAACAATTGTGTTACAGTAAAGATACTCAAGATTACTGTTACATGATCTCTCTGCATTATGCAAACGCAGGATTTGACTGTTGAAGGCTAATTTCTGTACAGTGAGATGTGCTGATCATTTTCCATATCAGAGATGAGGTCAAAAATGTTGTGTACAATCATTAAAATAAACTGCATGGACAAAATTACTGGGCCACCTACACATGACACCTGCAGGAGCTTTTGTGACATCCCATTCTAAATCCATAGGCATTAATACGGAGTTCGCCCCTCTTTGAAGCTGTAACAACTTCCACTTTTCTGAGAAGGCTTTCTGCAAGATCTTTGGGGGTGTTTGTGGAAATTTTTGCTCATTCATCCTGCAGAATATTTTGTGAGGTCAGACACTGATGCTGGACGAGAGGGCTTGGCTTTCAGCCTCTTTTCTCGTTCATTCCAAAGGTCTCCAAACTCATCTAACACGCCTTTATGGACCTTCCTTTGTGCACAGGGACACAGTCATGCAGGAAAAAGAAAAGGTCTCCTCTAAACTATTACCAAAGTTGGAAGCATAGAATTGTCCAGAATGTCTTGGTAGGTTGAAGCATTAAGATTTCCCCCGACCGGAACCAAGGGGCCCAGGCGAAACACCAGAAAAACCCATCAAATGGGTAACTTGATTCAGTACTCTGCAGAACATGTTTCCAGTGCTCCAGAGTCCAGCTGCAGAGTGCTTCTGATTTACACCACTCCATCTGACGCGTGGCATTCTGCACGCTTGCTCGGCCATGGTAACCCATGCCATGAAGCTCCCGGCGTACAGTTTTGACTCTGATTTTAATGCCAGAGGAGGTGTGGAGCTCTGCAGTTACTGAGTCAGCTGATGGCTTTTATGCACAACGTGCCCCAGCACTTGGTGACCCTGCTTGCATCTTATTACAGTACCATGCTGGAATTCAGCGAGCTTGTTCACAAATGTTTGTAAATGCAGACTTCATGGCTAACTGCTTGGTTTTATATATCTGTGGCAATGGGACACTGGAATTCAGTGATTCAGAGGCGTGGCCCAGTACTTGTGTCAATACAGTATAGCTGCCAACTAATCACAGATTATTTCAGCTTTTCTTGCACAAAAAGTAACTAAATCAAATAAAAAATACTTTCCCTCTGAGATGTCGTGGAGTAGAGGTAAAAAGTGTCATGAAAATATAAGTACTTCAGATTTTCACTTAAGGTCACTATTTCAATAAATACATTGTTTTTCTCTAATAATTGTAGTGTAAGCAGTAGTATGTTTTTTCTGACCTCTTTTGGTGACCAGTCAGAAAAGTACAACATCAGTAGTTCATAATGCCTGTATGTAGGCACTGTCTGTAACTGAGATCAAGATGTTATATGCAAAACCAGTAACCCATCAGAATTTTTGGTCCTGATTAGCTCTCAGTTTTGGAACTATTTTGTGCTGTGGAGGCAGTAAAAATCTTACCTGGCAATACTTGTGATGAGTTTCTGTAAAGATCTCTGACAAAACCTTCAGGTTACTTTTCCCGAAGCCTTTGAGCTATTTCACTTAAGCAATAAAGTTTCACTTCACTGTGTAAATAGATGGACACAGCGGGGAGGTACATGAAAGGCCTTAAGCACCTTGAAAATCACTGTCTATTGAATGAGCTGATTCAACCTCGCTGGGACAGAATACAGAGAGGCCTGCTCCTCACAAAGCCACATCCTTTAGATGTTTCTCTGTGAGAGGAGAAGAGAGTAGCTGCGTTTTTCTCACCTTCATTTTGCACTAAAAATCTAAACTAAAAATCCTCTCAAACCAGACATTCAGTTCAGATACACTGCTCTAGGTAGCTCTGTTTTTATGCATCTGTTTACTGTTTAACAAACTTGTTTTTCTGTACAGTTAATCATGCATCAGCACCTCGAAATTTCATCTTAGCACGTCTAAAGATACTATAACAATGAGATTAGTAGGAATCTTAATGCATTTTATTAATATTTTCTGACACCACAACACAACCCTGTTGGCAAATCCATTTTGGGGTCTGTCCAGTCGTAGGACTTCACATAGTGATGGACTTCACTACAGGACTCATTCTAAACATGTCTCTGCATTGACACAACAGACTTTTCACGCAGGCGTAGCCTTCCTGATACCCTGTGCTCAGTTTGCACAATAAAGGGGGCTTTTATGAACTCCAAAACTTTAATGGGCCCCCCAAAATATCTGATCCTTGACTTGTCCCTGCCATAAGCTACTACTTACCGCTGTCTTCCTCACCAGTGCCATAGGGTCTGCATGGAACACAGTTTGAAAAGGGCAGAGGCAAAATTGTCTAAATGCTTCAACAATGGCCTGAAACCTTGTGTGGGTTATTATGACCCTCTGTCCCCTGCTAGTTCTACATGAGGAGTTAATAAAAGAGAAGGGCCACAACAATGATTTTTTAAAGGGCACTCCTCCAGTCACTGAGCTGGGGTCAGGAGCATTTTGATTTATCTGGGGGGGAAGGATTGTTTTTATCTTGATCATTCCCCCCATTTTTCTCATGGGACACAGGGATACAATATCCTTACCCAACCCAAGAGCCCACACCCATTCTACAACTGCTGCGCTGTATCAAATCAGACTGTGTTTATGTATATATTTTACTAGTAGGTGTATGTCTACAAGTTGACCGAAGCAGTTTGCTCCTCTCTCATTATTTGGCTTCTTTTTTCATATAGCTTGCATGACTTGTGACACCAACAAAAACATTCACATAGCTGCAGACGCTGGCTGTGGATCAGTCTGAGCTGCCTGCAGAGTTTAGAGCCTGGTTAAATAATAGTGTTACGTTGGCTTATGTTTTTCACTCTCAGTTTGACTTCACCCTGCACGACTGCATCACTGTTCTTTTGTTCACAGTTTCAACTTCTGGATTTGGCTCTAAGCCTATTTTTCTTTGTAATGACTAACACAATTCAAGGAATCAGTTATTTAGTAACTTTTTCCAATAAGCACTGTTACTGTTAAAATATGACTGCATACACGCTCTTGTTGTAACAAAAGAAAATGCATTCACAGTGTCACCATGCCTCCTCGGCACACAGCTGGATAGTGGAACGTAGCCAGTCCTGCACGTTTGGTCTGCTAGGTAGATATATGAGAAGCAGACATGGCAAAGAATCTGGAACAGAAAGCTATGGGGGAATTCTGAACAGGCCGATTGGGTTGTTGAGCTCTTTCCTTCCATGTTGAGAGACTCCAAAAGATCTTTGATGGAAGAGAAGACAGCTGTTAGACAATGCATTTGCATTTTTTTTTTTTTTTTTTTGGCTGGGTAATAACAGCTCTATTTCACATTTGGAAGAAGCACCTGCAACTCCACAACTGAGGTGTCTGTCAATTTGATGGACAGGATCATAAACATTCTGCCATAGTGTAGTTTTACCTGTTTACCTTCTTCCTTTCTTTTTAATGGTAATGAAACATATTCAGTTACAAGTCTTACAGGAATGAGCATGCATGGTGACACAGTGGTTACCAAGCACTGTCACTTTGCAGCAAGAAAGCTCCTGGATCAAATACCCAGCCTTTCTATGTGGAGTTGCATGCTCTCCCTCAGGGTACTCTGGCTTCCTCCTGCAGTCTGAACACATGCACGTCAGGTTAACTGGTGATTCTAAAATGGCTGTAGGCGAGGGAGTCAAAGTGCATGAATGCAATGCTAACTGGTTTGTGGTCAAACCTGGTTTGAGTGGTCAGTAAGACCAGAAAAGTGCTGTATAAAGGTCAGCTCATTATTTATGGGGGCACTGAGAGAAAAGATAAGCAGATGAAGTGGATAAAAAACCACAGGCATTTTGCTTAAACAGGGAAAAGTGGACTGAAGCTGAGTGCTTGTTGGAGCGTAATCAAAACCCTGAAGGTAGGGCGCTGAACAGGAAGTAATGTTTCTGTTTGACACCTTTCCCCTGATCAGGCACCTTTTTATATTCAAGTTGATCAGAAGCCTTTCTGAATGAACACTTGCAGCATGCCCTCCTTCTGCCCCCATGATCCTGTGGTGGACACAACACATTAACAATGACTGTAATGGACAACTGTGCAATGTATGTTTCATGTTATGCCATGAAGGAGACAGACCACGAGCACTGCCAGTACTGCCAGCACTGAGGAGGTGATGCCAGGGTTACACCTCCAAAACTGTAACTACTAGGCTGAATTATCAAGTGTGCTGCTAGTTATGTGGTGGATTAACTGTTACTAGTATAGTAAGGGAAAAATAATGACCCCTGGATTAACTCATGATCTCCAAAACAAAATATGTACATGGGATGGCCTGGTATTTATATAACCTTTACTGACCACACAAAGTGCCCTACACTACAAGTTACATTCACACAGCACTAGTCTATGCAGGTCATGCAACCTTCACACCTACACTGAATTTAGAAGCATCAGTTAACCATGTCCAGAAGTATTGGAACAGCAAGGTGCCTTAATACAGCGCTTAGCAAATTTATTGGACCACCTGTCATAAAAACAGGAAAAACCATACAGCAGCTTGAAGTGCTTTAATGCAGGCTCTTTCTTTTTCTCTGTATTTTAACATTTTAAGCAGGCATGAAGAATATCTAACTAATTCACCTTTTTCTACCCAAACTTGAGGAGCCTTACTGGGCTTCTGAGAAGTCAGAAATGAATCAAGCACAACATTCAACCACTTAAACTCATTTTGCAAGTAAATAATTATAATTTTATATCTTAATCAAAACATAATAATGAGCTTTACTATTTTTCCCGTTTTTGTTTTTAAAAATTGTGTATTTGAAAATTCATGTATAAATAATAATGATGTTTCAGCAATAAAGATATAATTTCAGTAAAATAGCTTCTACATACTAGTGTATTAACCGTTACAGAAACATGAAAAATGATTTTGGTAATTACCAATGCTGCGGCATAATCCTTACACTGGGTGGTGGTCTAATAAGTTTGTTGAGCACTGTATACCACATTTTATACTCAGTGTCATACTCAGGTTCAGTGTCTTGTCCAAGGACACTTTGGCATGTAGAATGAAGCAGTCAAGGATGGAACTACCAACTTTTTGGTCCAAAGATGACAAGCTCTATCTCCTGAGTCACAGCCTGAATATCAGGAGCTGTAAGCAACTTAAAACACCCGACACAGCACCTCTCACCCATCACAGTTTAGTTTGCAACTAAATTAAAATTAAAATTACTTCATATTTTGTTGCATAGCCCTTCTTACAATTAATGTATCATGCCTATGACCCATGGGTGCCATCAGACTTCTTGTTTCTTCATTGGTTATGCCTTCCCAGGCTTTTACCATAGCATCTTTTAGTTGTCTGTTCTGCAGGAGGTGAAATACATGATTAGCTGAGTTAAGATCTGGTGATTGACTTGGCAAGTCCAAAAGTTTAATTTTCTTCCCTTGATGAACTCCTTTTTGGGGTGGCAGTATGTTTTGCTGCATATTAAAATTCCTCCTGATTAGTTTGGATGCATTTCTCTGCAGATTGGCAGACAATATGTTTCTGTAAACTGCTGTATTTGTTCTGTGTCATACTGTGGCCTTTCCTTCACTTTGGTAAAGGTTTTTCTTTGTCTCTTCAGTCCATAAAACTTTGTTCCAGAACTGCTGCATTCTCCCTGTGGTACAGTTTTATTTACAATTCAAAGCAAAGGAAAAGTCATTAAAAACAAACTGAACAAATGACTTTGCATAATTGAAAATGAGATCAAATGTATCTTTGGCTGCTCCCTCGTGTTCTCCCCAAGGGGTTGCCATAGCGGATTAATCCACACTGGTAATTTGGCAGAGGTTTTATGCTGGATGCCCTTCTAGACGCAATCCCACCTGGTGAGATGGACTTGTGCCTCCACCTGGAATCGAACCAAGGGAAGTGCAAAGTGCATCATTAATTCCTCTACCTGGCTTATAGGCAAATTGGAGAGGGTCTAACTGATTCTGAATCTGTAACAGCACACCTTTCACACATTTTTAAAAGGATTTCATTATCAGACTTGTGAGTGCTACAGGCCTGAAATCATTTAGAACTGTGGAACTTCGTTTTTGGGCAGAGGTACAATAACAGAATATTTCCAAAGACTGGGAACAAAGCTCAGCTGAAGGCGAAACAAAAAACATCAGCTAATTAAAGTGTTTAAGTTTATGGCCACCAACATCATCAGGGCCAGAGTCTTCCTCTCTTTTACACCCTGAAAAAAGATTCACAAAAGTGTCCATGTCCACTTCAACGTCAGTAAAACCAGGAACAGCATTTTTTTTTAAAAACTCCTCATTAAAATTAAATACACCAAAGCAGTTAGAAAAGGAATTAGGTTCACTGGCAAGAACAAGGTCAGACTTGCCCTGAAAGGAGACTGGACAACTCTTGGACCTGACCCCTTTCCATGCAGGGTGAGAGCTACCAGCACTCAACAGACTTCCACCTTGTCTTTGTACCAATGGACTGTGATATTCCCACCCCTGCTTTCTTCAAGATGTTCATGATGTTATGGACTGTTGTTTTCATGTTTTTCAATTCAGTTCAGTTCAGAAGGTGAGGTAAAAACAATCAGACTGCTCAGCTAAAAAACTGGGTGGTTTGATCCAAAATGTGCTACATTCTATGTTGTTAACATATCTAGATGATACTGGGAGATAAACTGAAACTCTGATCTCTCTTCTTACATTCACCTGTTGAGCTTACACACAAATGTCTTCAGTGTTGTTCCACTGTCCAAAGATTAATGTCTTTGGACAGTGGTGGGTGGAAAGTCATCCAAACACAGAGAGAACACACAAGTCTTCAACCTTCATGCTCTGAGGCGATAAAGCCAAGCACAGCAGCACCACGCCACCCAGCCTGGGTTGGATTGTGTTCGATTTTTGTAGTGTGTTTGATAAATCAGATATTGAAGGCATACAAAATGTCTGTGTTGTTTCTTTCTGCATGCTGTTTCTTTGTGCACCGTAGGGTTACAGTCCTGTAGGCTTTTATAGCCTAGAATAGTCTGTAATGATGCATGTTAAGTATGTTTGTTTAATCTAAGAGTTGTTTTAATCTTTCTTTGTAGTTTTTGCTTCTCTCATTCTTACTAATACTGTTCTCTGCTGCCTCAGCATGTCAGTTTCCCCTGAGACGGTCATTAAAGTTAAATTTAATCATTTCATCTAATCCCTCTTTCTTTTTCCTTTTTCCATCCTAGTTTATCCTAATATTGGCTGGAGGTTTGGAAAAGAAGAGAACTGCCAGACAGCAAAGAGATAATATTTAAAATTCTGCTAAAAACTGGAAACAGTCGATTTCTTCACAGTAATGGGAAGCTTACATAAATCTTTCTATGTGAGTGCAGTGCATTGATCAGAGAACTGCAGGATTCCATATGCACAATATAACTGTGCAGCACATGAGAGGCAGATACTTTTCCTTTTTCATTTTATATTCTATTTCCCATAAACTACATTATGATGACAATCAAAACATACAAACAAACACATAACTTCAGCCTCGGTTTAGAGGGCACCTCACCGGTAATTTCCCTCAGGAATCAGAGAGCATCATTCTGTTGTTGCAAAGCTTTTACCTCATCTCATCATGTTCTTCTGTCTCCTTTCATTTGATACACAGTTGACTATTTCAACCCATTTGTGAGTCATTATTTTAGGTAATGCAGGCCTCGCAGCCCCCATTAACTCCAAGCTGCTTCTAAAGTGTGTGAAAAATGCCCTCGAGAGTCTCATGCTGAATGCATTCTACCTTCACAATCACTTGCTGCTGCTGTTAAATAACTTTCACATCGAATTTTGGAAAAGCAACATGAAAGGCAGCAATACTGCGCAGGGCGGTATAGAGAAAAGGTTAGCAAGAATGAAGATCACAGATATCAAGGTCATGCATGGATCAAGCAAAATGACAAAACCTCCCTTCAGTGCAAATATTGACAGAAGAGCCACAGTAAACCCAGCTTCTGTCATCTCAGCAGCACCTCTGACAACGTGCACATTACACCCACATTAGTGGTACATTATGCAAAAATGGAGAATTACACTTTCTTCTGCCAACTGAAACATACACAGATGTGTTTCTTTTCCGTTAATCCCTGAAGTACACACTGCCATTTGACTGCTGCTGAGTGCAGATGATCATATTACCGAGGTACAGCTTTGACAGCGGTGCTATTTCAGGGCAAAGCAGCAGAGGGCGCACAACTCAAATCTTTGAAAACAGCAGCCCATGTCTCCTTCCTGTGGACTCAGTGACAGCAGATCATTTGTAGCTTTAACAATAAGCTGAAAAGAACCTGAATCACTGTGGATCTTTATACCAGCTTTATGCTCTTTGAGCGACGTAACCTCAGTGTTCAGAGTTTTACTCCTGTGATCCAAAGTCTTGTTAGCAGGAACTGATTTATAAACACACTTTTGTTTGAAATAATAATATTTTGATTGATTCTAGATTCTGGATTCTAGTAAATTGCTCAGTGACCAGTGTTGGAAAGGTTACAGCTGAAATGTTAACAGGATACAGATCACTGCTAATGAAGTGCGACTGATGTGCTTAGATTGCTTTTCTATCAAACGTTACAAACTGGATAATCATTCCTTACAGGCTGTACATGTTTCCTTAGGTTTCAGGTTTGACATCCAGCATTTCATCGTTGGCAGCATTTTCACTGACGGCGAACAACATTTCAAACCCTTTTCTGATTTCGTGGCTGAACTTCTACAACTGAAAGGCATTTTTATCTGACAACGTGGTCAGTCAGTCGCAAGAAGGATGACCACATCCTGAAAATCTAAGGCTATGTTCGTGTCCAACAATGTGGGACACTAATGCTGCGATGCTGAGAAGCGTGTAGCATTAGAGGGTCATCTCTTACTTAGAAGTGAGCTTTTTAACTTATTTACTAAGTAATTACAATGAGAACAAAGGGAAGGTTAATTTTAGCATTATGCCATAGCCTTCTTACTCTCATGTATTCTCCTGTTTATCTCCTGTTTAAAACTGCTGCCTTCTCATACTGCAGTTTCTATTTTGTGTAGTAATCTGTTCAGTGGGGATGCATCCATCAACTGGCACATCACTTCCTACATGATTATTGGGATGTCCCTCTTTATGAGGGACATCTAGTTGTCCAATTTCCAAGCATGAGGGACTCCATTTGATTTCAGTTTCATTGGAGGATGAGAGAAGAGAAGCAGTTTAATTCAAAGTTCTACATTTGAAGACATACATTCAAATGAATTTAGCCTGTCTAAATGTGCAGAAGCACACGCACAGCTGTGGACATCAGGAAGGGTACATGGATATCAAAACAGAAATTTTGGTCAGGAAGAAAACATTTTAGATCGTATTGGTTGCTCAGTGCTGAGCATGGTGCATCAGCGGTTAGGACCGTTGCCTCACAGGAATACCGTTTTAGGTTTAACCTATGAGACCCTGGACCCATTTTTCAGTTAGGGCCCTGTCATACCATGATGATTTCACAAGCGTATGCCAACGCATTCAAAATCCTCTAAAATGCAGAGCTGTGATGTTAAATGGACATATGCCTAACATACTGCTAACATATATAGAACGTAATACCAACAAATGCTAGCGTATTGCCAGCATTCACAACTTGAAGCCCATTCATAGAGCTTCCCTTAAATGCAGCACATATGCAATTATATGGTAGCTGTACGTTCAGTAGAACCAGGACATGTCAAATACATCTACAAACGTCAATATGTGTTGGAGATAAGTTAAATATATGTTACTTATAGGGTAAAAACACATTATTCATAGATTATTAATACATTTTGGGTACGCTAGACATTATCTCCACTTATTTCGACGTATGAGTCAACATATACATAACATACCTGCAACATATGGCCTGCGTATGCAGGATGTATGAGCCATATGGTGGCATGCACAAAATTTCTAACGTATGAATGTTCATCCAATGATTGCACAGGATTTCTCTGGGAGTTCTGGTATCTCCCTGATTTCACAAAAGAGACACTTCATCTCAAACATAATTAAATAAATAGAAACGTACCTTTTGGCTGCTCCCTTGTATTCTCCACCAAGGGGTCACCACAGCAGAATAGTCCGCATTGGTAATTTGGCAGAGGTTTTATGCTGGATGCCCTTCCTGACACAACCCTGCATGTTGAGAGGGGCTTGTGTCCCCACCTGGAATCAAACCAGGGACCTTTCACTTGACTTTTCACTTGTAAGGTAAATGTGCAGACCACTATGGTACAATAGAAGGAAGTTGTTCAATTATTTTGTAAGATCTATCTATCCAACCATTTTTAAATTGCTTACTTTGCATCACTGTTAATGCCAAAAGTGACAGTCAGAGTTTGTGGAGTGAGAAGCCTCCTTTTCATAAAATTTTTATTTGTCACATGAGCAAGTTTTTCTGTTATTCTTTCATGTTGAGGATATTTCTTGAGCCCTGACTTTCGGGGGTCATTTTCACCACAAACAGGCTGCTACGTAGATATACCAACCTCACAGCTAAAATTCATTACAGAGCCAAATTTTCCTGCAGCAAACATTTATTTTCTGTTTTCTAAAAGTGAATCTAATTTTTTGTCAAAACTATAATGTTTCCAAAAAGAAAAAAAGAGTTCACAGGCTTCATCTGTCTGTAATAATTATTCCCCTGGTTTGTTTGACTTAATAACCCCTACTGGTTGTTAACTTTTTGTCTGTTTAACTAATTATCATGATGTTTTTCTTCAGCGCTGAAATTAAATGATGCAGCAGTGTCATAGAGACAATACTGTGAAGATGAAGCAGAGAGGGGCCAGCACTGTAAAAAAAACTAATGTAATTAAAACAGAACCATACAATAAATTTAATATTAACATGCTCTGCACACAACCACAATTAAAGGAAAGCTTTTAGTTACATGTAAATGACAATGGAAAATAAATCCCCCAGAGTTTCACATACCCAGACCCGTGAAATACAAATGAATAAATACACCAACAACTCTTGCCTTGTTATGCTAATAGAAGAGAAAATGGTAGAACGTGTTATTTCAGTCAGAAGGATCATATTCCAGACACACACAGAGTCAAATGAGGCATCTCATTAAGGCTTTTTAAATGTATGCTAAACATTACGAGACAACAACCCTGCAAGTGCTTCAGCACAACATGGCAAACCTGGGCGAGAGAATAACAACGGACGCATCTCCTTCTCCTCAATGCATAACTTGTAGCATGAAAAGGGATTTATCAATAACAGAAAACGAGAAATTAAGGCGGATATCTCACTTCGCCGGAGAGCAAGGCCATTTCTGGTGAAACAAGTCTCAGCATGAATGTAGTCACAGCAGCCTGACATCACAATGTGGAGTATTTTGAGGCGGCACACTGCTACCCACAAACAGCACACACAGTGACACAGTCAGTCAACAGAAGGATGCCACAAAGAACGGTTTTACCAGTGGACTGATGAGCAACATTTAAACATTCATTTATTTGCTAAATTCCTTTGAAGACAACCCACTCCCACATGGACACACATGTACTGCGCACAGCATGTTTATGTATTTGGGGTTTAGCAGGAATACATGTGAACGTCATGCACAAGCACAGTCAGAATCCACCATAAGAGCGACTGAAGCTGGGGATCAGAAGCAGGTCAGCTCCTTGCTCCCACACATAACTATGAGCTCACTTATATCCTGGATGCCTCCCTGCTGTCTGTGCCACCTTATACATCAATGATTGTATCACCTGCCAGCTGTCTATCAAACTACAGACTGTGGATAATAGTACCCGGGAGGTCTCATCGCCAACAATGATAAGCCCATATAGAAAACAGTCCAAAGTTAGACATTGATTTATAAATCCAAACTGTGGCGTGTAGAGCTGCCAAACCCATTTTCTCATCCTCTAGAGGTTAGACACGATTTCACTTACGCATATTATTAAAATCTGAATGTGTTTCTCTTGTCAGTCTAAATCACAAGGTAGGGATACAAAAGCTATCCAAAGTCAGGGTTTTTGCCCTCTCCCAGTTTTCAGTGTGGAGATGAGTGAAGTTCTGCAGTCACTCCAGGCAAAGAATGAACATTTAAACCCATTATTATTATTATTATTATTATTATTTCTTCATCTTTTTGACCGGAGTAGCAGAAAGCACAGCTGGAACAGTAAATACAGCTGTAACATATGGTCCCGTCTTCAGTCTTACCTCTTTTTCTCTCGCTGTTTTGCTTCTCTCTCTCTCTCTTGGGTGTGGGTTGGGTTTGTTAATCATGCGTTCCAGTCTTCAGGTGTGGGTGTGGTTGGGGCGCAGTAGAGACTGCACACCTGTTTCCCATGTCTCATCCGCAGTACTCTTCTGCAAGGGCTCTCCATTCTCCGCTGGAATGTTAGCTACCTTTAAGTGCAGTAAGCCAGGCCATGTCTTCTAAGTCCTGTTCTTGCTCGTTGAATCTTTCGGATTATCTAATGGCTTCTTTCTGCTGCTCCACCTAGAATTCCAAGAGCCCCACCTGGACCAGTTAGGAGTCCTGCCTGCTGCATTCAAAACCCCTGAAACCAAGGTCTTAACTCACCTCTCTCACCCATTCAAGGACTGCTACAAGCTCAATCCCTGGAACTACAGACTCAGTCACTGCACCACCCACTCAGAACCTCCTTCTCCTCCAGAGTCTCATGGACTCACAGTACTGAACCAAGGCCCCTTCCTGTACATTCAGTAATTATAGACTCTGCACATTTGCTTGGAGACTTTTACTTATTCTTGTGTTTCATTAAAACTGAAAACCAATCCTTCTGTATCTGTCTGCACCTCAAATCTCTGTATTATTACCTTTTACGCCGTCATGGTGATTATACTTGGAAACAC
>VUQH01012973.1:0-11972 GCA_015106775.1 Etroplus canarensis
TGTACATACACAGACTTGAACTGTCCCCTCTTGAGCAATAATCATATTTAGGTTCTGTGTGTGTGTGAGAGAGAGCGTACACGCTCAAAGATAGAGAGCGAAAGAGAGAAAACAGGGACATGCAAATCTAAGTTAACCTAATTATTCTGTTGGTCCCCTGTGTTTTCTCATTAGAACTCACTGCCAGCAGGGACCAGAGGGAGAGCGAGGGAGAGGAGAACTGAGTGAGAGAGGGAAAGACTGAGATTTAATAAGGGGGGCTAAAATGAATAGAAAGCACAAAAAAGAAGGAATGATGCAGAGACAGGAGACAGCTTGTTGAAACTCCCAAAGTGACTCATGACTGGGGTTTCTCACCAACTTACTACACACACACACACACACACACACACACATAGAATCTCAGTTTCTTGCAGTTGCTTGACGTTGCATGACGTTTACAGTTACGTCGTGATGACTTATTTTAGATTTTAACAAGCAAGCATGACCAGGGCAAGGAGCTGAAGGATTTTTACAGTAGATTATCATGTTCACATGAATGGCATTGTTATGTCATATTTGGGGGTTAAAATCTTGTGATAAGAGCATGTACATTGACATCAACAGTAATAAAAGTGCAAAGCCCCTTAAGCCATAATGACACAGAACAGTATTTGTTCATTATGTCCCACCATATAATTAGGTTTTGTGTCTCTATCAGCCAATTATTTTGCAATTGTTAAAGCGTTAATAACTACATCACTGCTGGACTGAAAACCTTTATGATGAAAATGAGCCCTTCCCCCTGCTGTCCTTACTGAACAATCTGGGCCACCTAGCTGTCAGTGTTGTTCCATATCCCAATCTGCAGTCAAATGGGGGTGCAAAACCAAGAAATCTAAGGCCCAGATTTGCCCATAAAATCTATTGCTTAATTCTATAAGGTTCAGCTATGGTATGTTGTAGTTGGACAGTCTTATGGAAATGGAATGGAGTGACATTTACTGACCACATCACATGTTTTGAAATAGATGACACATCTTTGTATAAATTCATACAGCACTTTATTCTGTACACTTGAAGCACTTCACCCACCTGACATCCACACCCAATTTAAATTAACCAGATTTCAGCCAGAGCTTAGATTTTTGGACTGTGCAGGGTAGCAGGTGCAGGGATCTAAACTCCACATGGGAAAAACTCCAGCTGACAAGGACGTTCAGTCCCAAAACCTTCTTGCTGTGCAGTGACAGTGCACCGCCATGAATGAGACTAAAATTCTGAATTAATTTTTAAAATAAGTTGAGAATCAGAATCAGAATGAGGCCATTTTTGTTGTGAATTGGCTATATATAAATAAAATTGAATTGAATTGAATACTTTATTAATCCTAGGTGGGAAAATGCTTGAAATTACTAAATAAATGCATAAATAAACGAGGCTTATTGCCTTTCTAACAATGTATCTATCCATCCGTTTTCTTACCAATATCCAAAGACAGGTTATGGTGGTAACTGTGTAAGGCAGGGTATTTAATCTCCCACCAGCAATGCTTTTCTGTGTGCAAGCTAATATAATCTATGTATGACATGGTAAATGGTAAATGGGCTGGTACTTATATGGCACTTTTCTACTCTAACTGAGCACTCAAAGCGCCTTTTACTACAAGCCTTAGTCACCCATTCACACAGCTTTTTATTCTATGCCTTTAAGCACATTTAACTATCATGCACACGTTCACATTCTGATGGATGCATCGGAAGCTATTTAGAGCTGGTGTCCTGCCCAAGGACACTTCGGCATGTAGGCTGGAGAAGCCAGGGATCAAACTGCCAACCTTTGTGTTGGAAGATGATCCACTCTACCTCCTGAGCCACAGCCGCCCCATCCCGCCAGCCTCCCATTTACCACCACGAACAGTTAATTGCTAAATGAGTTACTGACAGGACCATACATATAGTTGTCTGGCCTCTTCATACTCTTCACACACCATAACTACCCAGCTACAGTGATGAAAACAGGTTGATGTGTCATTGTCCCCCCCTTTTCAGTCATTTTTGGAGCATGTTTTCCCTCCTTTTGTCTCTCTAGTGGGCGTCGTCCCAGCCTGCGTCTTGTCCTGTTTTATTTTGGTAATCCGTCTGGTCTGGTGTTCTGTGCCCTGTCTGATTTCCGGCCCTGATTGTTCCCAGCTGTGTTCCGTTCCCACCTGTTTTCTTGTTCGTGATTCAGTCCCCGTCTATTTAAGTCCTGTCTTCCTGGTTTGTCATTGTCACGTCATTCAGCTTGTCTCCGTTCCGTCTCCGTCACGTTTCCCGGTTGTCATCCTCTCGCCAGCAATCCTGTGTGCTCAACCTGTTTTTCCCTTTGGACTTTATGTTGAGCGCTTGGCTAAATAAAGGCCGTTTTGAGTTTATCCTTCAGTCTCTGAGTCCTGCATAGCGGTCCACATAACACTCATCATGACAACCCATGACATGATGAAACTGTCACTTCCAGCATTGTAAAGTTTGGCAGTATTCTTGAGCTACTGCAAGTCAGCAATTTTATTTTTATTTTACAAGGTTACCTCATTGAATCAGGAAGTGAACGCTTGAGTTTATGAATCTGTTTTGCGAGAGTCTCCTTTTTCAGTGGCCTGAGAAACCAGAGCACCCAGAGAAAACCTGTGCAGACACAGGGAGAACATGCAAACTCCACACAAAAGGACCCTGCCTGGGTTTGGATCCAGGATCCATCAACAAAATCAAAAGGCATTATTAATTTATACTTGATTTTTCCTTCCTGTGACATTTATTGCTACCACAGGGGGAAAGCAGAGAATAAAGATATGTTACAAGTACATTAGTTCATCTTGACATGCTCTGGAAATAGCAGAAAGGAAAATTCCACAGATATTTGGAGGAAGGAGACAGAAGCAGACAAGAAAAGTGAAAGAAAAACAACTGCAAGTGATGATTCAGACAGGGGGACTGCACTAGTGGGAACTGCAAGCTGCTTTCAAGACTGCTTAATGCAAGCACATCATCCACAGTGCATCCGCATTATGCCACGGAGAGGGGGAATCCTGAGGGGGAAACAGGCTATATGTTCATTTTTATCCTGTTCCTGAATACACAGTGACGCGGAATCGTTGTTGCACTATTGAACTTACAGAGTAAGCTTCACGTCATCCAACTATCCAACTTTTTTTATTTTAACAAACACATTTTCCATCGCTAAGGCAATCAGTGGATCCTTATCTGTTTTATTTACTCCTTAATGAGCAAAAACATCTATTCTGAGAGACAAGTCAAAAACAGATCGAACAGCAAGTGACTGTTACAAAACTCTAAATTCATTTTTGGGTGGTGATTTGAAAAGAAAGACAGTATTTAAACTTGTAAACTCTGAGAGCAGGTTGACTCTGCATACTGTGTGAGCGCTCATTAAAAGTATAATGAAGGCAATTTGGTTACAAATACAAAGCTGAAGAAAAGCCCCAGAAGCCAGTTCCTGTTACTGTAAAAATCAAATTCCTTCAAGACGGCAGTTTCTCGTGAGTTCTCCACCTTCTTTTCTGCTTGTGCACAAGATCAATTAATAACGACAACAAACTGTATAAAAATGCTGGCTGTACTCATTGTGATGTTTTGCGAAGCCCTTTTTTGAAGTCTAGACATTAGCATTTTTAGCTTTTTGTTATTAAGTGCTAAATGAAATACAAATAATCAGTTGTATTCGGGCGGCAAAAGCTCAGAGTGTTGGAGGACTCATTTGGGAGCCGGAGGGTTGCTGAGGGTCGCCGGTTCAAGACCCACCCGGACCTGGACCCGTGGCCACCCAAGACCTGACAGCTCAAGACGTTGCCCTGGACGTGGAGGTGGACCAGAGGCCAAAAAGACATCACTCCCGGAGCATTGCCAAGGCGCCGTTGAGCAAGGCACCGAACACCTCACGTTACTCCCTGGTGTCTTGCTTGCCTTCCTCTCTGCATGCTACATGGACTAGTGTGTGTGTGTGTGTGTGTGTGTGTGTGTGCATTCAATCTGTATGAGTGTGGGCAATTTGAATTTCCCCTGCTGGGGATTAATAAAGTGGTTTGTTTGTTTTGAATAACTTGCTTTTGAATCCAGCCTCAAGTGGCCACAGGAGGAACTGCCTGACAAATTTGGATAAGATGGTAAAGCCCCTGTTACATCTTGATATTTTAACAAGTGTATGCCGACACTGGAAAAAAAAAACTGCAAAAGTCAATTAAGTTCTAGGGACGTTTTTATAAGTTAAGCGTATGCTGAAGTATGCTGGTATATGTAGTAGTACGGCAAGGTCACTGGAAAATTTTGAGCACAAAATCTTTTTGCCAGCGTATGACTCATACGTCCCACATACGAGGACCATATGTTGCAGGTACTTTATGCATAAGGAGACTCAACGTTACTCATGTCAAAATACGTGGAGGTACCCAAAACATATTAATAAACTATGAGTAACATGTTTTTAAAATATGTGTAACATATCAAACATACCTCCAACAGATAATGACATTTGTAGAAGTATTTGATGTGATCCAATCAAACTGAACATGTTTTTTACACATATGTGTTGTGTTTAAGGGAAGTGGTATAAATGGGCTTCAAGTTGTGAATGCCGGCAGTACGCTAGCATATAGGTTACGTATATGTCCATTTAACATCATTGTTCTGCGTATGCCAGCATTTTAAGGGAATTTGAATGCGTCAGCATAAGCTTATTAAATCATCATGGTGTGACAGGGCCATAAGGCTTTTAAAATAACATTGTGATACAAGTATATACAATACTAATAAATCTGGTACTGGTCATGCCAGTTAAATTCACACCAAAAACTTAGACCAATTCTAAATTGCTCAACCTTGCCTCTCTGATGGTGTCTCAAAAACCACTCATCCTGAGTTATACCTCTGATGTATACATACATCCTACCTGTTAGGTAGAGCGGGTCATTTTCTAACACGAAGGTTCTCCAGTTCGATCCCTGGCTTCCCCAGACTACATGCCGAAGTGCCCTTGGGTAAGACAATGAACCCCAAGTTGCTTCTGATGCATCCATCAGAGTCTGATTTTGTGTGTGTATGAATGGGTGAATGAGGCTGGTAGTTAGAAAAGCACCTTGAGTGTTCAGTTAATGTAGAACAGTGCTATATAAGTACTGGTCCATTTACCATTTGATGTACTCATTTCTAATCCTGTCCATCCTGGTCACTCCCAGAGAAAATTTCAGCATCTTCAATTCTGCCACCTCCAGCTCCACCTTCAGTCTTTTTGTCAGTGCCACCCTTGCTGCTGTCTTTCTGTCGAAAATCGTCCCTGACGCCAGTCTCTGCCCACTCCACCCTGCCTGCACTCTTTTTTCCACCCCTCCTTGCAAATTCCCAGATATGTAAATTCACAAGGTTCCCTAATGACTTTGGTAGGACATGGTATTACATTCCAGTTTCATAGCATATTTGCAAAATATTTGTAAAAACCTCATGTTTATATAGCAGAGTATTCAGCAGGTAAAGAACCACAGTTGTTAGGGCAAAAACAGAAAGAATATGTGATGTACATACATCAGCTCAACATAAATACAGCTTGAAATTAATGCCCTAGCTGCCATGTATGTGTGCACTGCTGATGGCCAATCTAGCAAAAAATAAATGAATAAATAGATTCAAAACTAAAATTGTTCTCTAATGCTTACCCTATGAAAACTGGGACAGGTGCCAGCCCTGCCCGAACCCTAAGCTGGATAAAGGTTAAGAAAATGGTTTTAAGAGAGCACAGCGGCAATATATTTTTTCTTTTTTAAACTTTATTTGACCAGGAAGTGCACTCTTGAGAATAAGAGTGTCCTGGGCTGACAGGCAGCATTACCCTAGTGTGTTTTTCAATGGCAGGGGAAACCAGAGCACCCCTGCATAAACACAAGAAGAACATACCAACTCCACACGAAGGGCCACACCTGGATTTGAACCCCAGACCCTCTTGCTGTGAGGCAACAGTGCTAACCACTGAGCCACCATGCTCAACAAGAGTGAGCTGAGCAACAACTAATATCACTAATACAAGCGCTTTCCATTTTGCCTGTATTCACTGAGTATGATGGCATAAATGACTTAGAGACGTAAATGAAACAGAGGTATTGTTGATGTCATTAGATACACCTGTGTTCCTCCTATTAATGATGAAGCCAGACTGCTGTGACAAAGGCCCACTTAGTACAGTTCTCCTGTACTTCTGCTGTAAACTAAGTTTAATTAGATACACTTCCCTCAATCTCACACCTTTAATTTAGCACATGTGCATCTTTTTTTAGATGTAGGGAGCTGAAGCAAAAGGGACCCTCTCAAACTGCGTGCCCCTGAAGTCAATCCAGCAGAAGGCTCAGTCAGCCATGTTTCCCCATACCTCCTCCTGTTTGTAGCATGATCCTCCTTTGACTGTGCTTCACTGATTACATGCTGCATGTAATCAGTGTTTTCCTGAGGTGCAGCAGCCTGGAAGCGCAAAAACTGTTTCCAGGCTGCTGCATCTATTTGATACAGAATCAGCACGTCTCTCAACACTGGATTCTGAGTGCCACCCTTTAAAGAACAGTTCCAAGTCGGGGATTTATGTCTTGTAGTCTCACTTAAAGCATAAAGGTTATGCTGTTTAAAAAAAAATGTATTTCGCAACCGGCCTTAATGCAGCTGTTATCTGGTCGCATGTGGAGGCTCGCATGTATAATGTATGAGCAGGGAGGAATTAAAAGCAAATAAAGCGATTGTACTGGCTGTAGCAACCTGTGAATAAAAAACTACAAAAAACAGATGAGGCTCTAACACTTCAGTGGAATTACAATTAATGTATATACAGTAGTCCTGAGTGAAAGCTAATAAACTGTTAGTAGTCAGCCAGTGTTAGCTTTGCATGATTTTTCCCTGGAACATTCAGCAGCTTTCATGAACATTAGACTGTTTCCTTTGTCTGTAGTGCCAGGGCTTTGCTAAAGCCATTACACTAAATTTATACTAACATGCAGCCCATAATGTAACAGCCTGCCAATGCAGCATTCACAATATTGTTAGGTTCTGGCTTCAGTCTGCCTAAAAAACATGAAAATGGCCAAGTATCGCTGGAAAGAAGACAGAAATGCTTGGTACAATAGAATTGGGTGGGGGGTAACAGGAAACGTAGATTGGATGGAATCTCTGATGTGAGTGAAGGAAAATAGAGAGGAGCTGGAAATGAAACACTCAGGTCAAAGTGGGTGACGAGTGTAAATGTCTTGCTCACAGTCTGTGTTCTGGAACTTTGAATGTTCTCTGCCGGCTAGACTCCTGTGGTATGGGTGGTGGGCATCTCACTGCTGTATCACTACCCGCACTCACAAATAGTCCTTCTTACACAAAAATGATGACTTATGTATTGCAGGCTTATACACAGACAAAAGACCTTCCATAATCCAGCCCCACAGAGTCAAGATAGGGCAATCCATGCTAACACTTTAGCATGTACTGTATTGTCTGATAATAGGATATATTTTTACACAGTCAACATTTGAGTCCAGAGTTATATATCTTTTAAAAAGTACTGACCAGTTTATTATGAAATTGGACATATATACTCATGATCTCCTGAGGATACATTTATAAAGAAAATAAATGAATTAATCAAACATTTACTGTGTTACATTATTTTTATACCACCAGCAAATTATTTACAACCTACCTTTTTCTTGAAAAGTTAAACAAAAATAATAAATAATAAAAAATAACACCTAGAATTAGCAGTATGCAATTTTTTTTATCATCTTATCTATACAAATCTAATACAAAATTTGATAACACTTTTTAATTGTTTTGGAACTGATGATACTAGCTGCTGTAGTTTTTCCGACCGGAGGGCTTGTCCGTTCTGGCTTGAAATAATATTTTAGCTGTTCAAATGTCTGTGGACCATTGTCTGAGCCCCCTCTTCATGATGTCACACCTTCACCAGGAGATGGAGCTGGACTGGCTGCAGGCCAGTGAAGCACATCCACTCTGTACCTACAAACACATGCTGTTGTACCCCGTGCAGAATGCTGTTTGGCATTGTCCTGCTGAAATAAGCATGGATGTCCCAGGAAGAGATGCTGTGTTGATGGCAACATACGTCTGTCTAAAAGCCTCAGCGTCAATGTAGCTTCACATACATGCAACTCAGCATGCCATGGGCATGCCATGGGCATGCGCCTCCACACCCTCACAGATACTGACTTTTGAATCTGAATTTTGACGCGGAGAACTCGATTTCACATCTCTGCACATCTTCCCAACCAGTTTGAACCTAAATGGAGGGAGTAGCAAAACATAAAACACAGTCCTATATATGTAGCCATCTGTTGTGTTTAGGCTGATGTGAAAGATGGATAAATGAAAGAGACAAAAAAATGATAAATTATGCATCATTTATGGCAAGATACACATTTTTCTGTTTAGGTGCTGAGGCAAAGTCACCCATCTACAATGTAGGTTTCTGGTGGTGTTTATAATACAGTATTGCAATATTCTGATTCTGAAAAAAAAAAGCAATTTCTCACCTGGGATTAATAAAGTATTCTCATTCTGATAACAGTAGTTCAATATGAGTACATTCATTATAATAACTAATAGATTAATATATCCTGTTCCACAACAATAGCTGGTAGAAATGTACGTAAAAGAGCTACTTTTTACTTTTATACTTCGAACATGTATTTCAGAGCCTATACTGGTTCACTTTTACTTGAGTAAAGAAGTTGGATAAGTATCTGTACTTGTCCTTGAGTAAGGAATGTGTGTACTTTTGCCACCTGTGAATGAGGACTTGCCTGACTACAGCACGCGGTTCCACAGTCTTTCAGTTCATCTGAGATGAGGGTTAGGCCCGGAGAACTCTGTGGTGTTTCTGCATACAGTTGTTGCATGGCTTCTTTCTTGCATAATTTGGGGCGGCTGTGGCTCAGGAGGTAGAGCGGGTCGTCTTCCAACAGAACGGTTGGCGGCTCGGTCCCTGACGTCCCCAGTCTACGTGCCGAAGTGTCCTTGGGCAAGACACTGAACTCTAAATTGCTCCCGATGTATCCATTGGAGTGTGAATGTGTGTTAATAGTTAACTGCGCTTAAAGACAGAATAAAGCACTGCGCGAATGAGAGTGCTCAGGTAGAGTAGAAAAGTGCTGTATAAGCACCAGTCCGAAATACAGTTTCAAGCTGCATTTTAAGATGCAGACATAAGTTGCAATGGTTTTTCGAAGTATTCCCAAGCATGATGATTTCTTAGGCAGTGTCACCTTAGGGCTCAAAGATCACATGCATTTGACAGTGGTTTCTGACCTTGTCCTTTATGCATAGAGATGTCTCCAAATCCTATTAATCTTTTCAAACATTATGTACTGTGGATGCTGAAAGACTGAAATTCTCTGCAGTCTTGTGTTGAAAAATCCTTTTGAGCTGACTAACAATTCTCTCAAATTCTGGCACAAAGGGGTAAGCCATGACCCATCCTTACTTACAGAGACTGACCCTTTGATGGGTGTTGCTTTTACCAATCCTGGCACCTCCTGGTACCAAAGTGTTTAATGTGGAGTCTTTCAAACTGGTTTCACTTGAATATTGCGCACACTTTTCAACCTTATAACCTTCTAACTCTGTCTCAGTTTTTGCTGTGTGCTGAAGCCATCAAATTCTAAATTCACAAGGTAAAAAAAAATCCCCTTTCATACATGACTTATGGCAAATTCAGTCAAGATTTGTTGCCACTGACATATGCAAATTAAAGAAAATTGCTTTTGAATAGCTGTCCACTGTAGTGACTACCATGCATGAAAGGGATAAAACAATGGAAGATCTTATCTTTGTACTCTTTTCAGTTAAATGAAGGTTAAGGATGTGATGAAGTAACACATCATACATTTTTGTTTTTATTGTACTTTGGAAAATATCCCAACTTTTCTGGAAATGGGGTCTGTAGACAGTTGCCACGCAGAGTACATTCATGGTGGCCTGAAAACAAATGTCCACCTCTCGCCACTGTCAAGCCAATGGTCGTTGTTTGTAGACATGGTATCTAAAGACTGGATTGCTAACAGACTGAATGTGTTCGTTATAGCCATGGTTATCAGAGGATGAACCATACACACTGTAGTACCTCCAGCCCACCACAACTAGACTGTGTCCAATGCGACATGTACATGATATTTGGAAAGTGTCTGTGTACACAGTAACCACTGGCTGGATTGCTGTGAAATCATTGCGCCCCTTGAGAATTAAACTTATTTATTTTCACATTTATTGGCTTACCTTTACAACAAAAATCAAAGCACTCCATTCTCCAAAGAGGTTTGCAAAGTCCATACTTGTTCCTCAAAGCAAGATACTTTCGAAAGTTAGAGGATGAAAAATTGTCAAAACATTTATTCATGTATGCTGTAATTAGAAGCGTAATAGACAATGAAACCTGAAGGGGGACATGAAGAGGGCTGGCAGGACAGAGGAGGATGCAAGAGATAAGGTGAGATAGGTCCAATGATCTGCTGTGGTGACCCCTAACAGGAGCAGCCAAAAGAAGAGAAGAAGAGGCTTCAAACTTTCAACACAGCTTCTGTAAAAGAAAAAAAATCCAGTGATATTTTTCATTTTCATATAGCTATAAAGATGTATGTGATGTAAATGTATTTATCTGGTTACATTTGCAAGCATCTGCACAGGCAACCTTCTACTGTTTTTCCTACAACAACAGTATTATTGCCACATTTCACAGTTGTGCAGTTTAGTCCAAAGTCCATGTTTAGTGCCAGTGCAGAAGGTAGTGTGTAATAAACATCTTGAATCTTGCAAGCAAGTATAACTTGGGTTTTCCATCGTTAACTGACCTCTGGTGGTCCCTGGAGGTATATCGTTTCAGTGGCAATCATCGCTATGATGGAAATGAAGAAGAAAATAAGCCAACATTTTGCAATGTAATGTGTTATCTGTCCACAAAATTAGGTTTGGAAGGAACAAAATTAGATGATGGGTCAACAAAACATTGGACTTCAATAAAAGAGGCTGGTGTTTGTTTCCCATTTTAAACTGACGGACAAAATTGTTTCTTTTAACCTCGACCATTTCATACCCTCCCACCTCAGTTTCCACAATGGTTAACCAAAGTTTTTGGGCCTTTAACAGCATTTATGAGGCATATTTCCTGCCAGTGGTGCACTCCTATGGATCTTATTAGGTGAGTATGGGCAAACCACCTCTAGGATTGCGTAGGTTCAAGGACTTTCATGGACTATGGTCCTGTGAAACAGGAACATCTTTGTGTATCCTCCACAAAAACCAAGGATTTTATGTTGAAAACCAGTCATCCAACATTTGGTGTTCTTATCTGGAAACCTGTCCAGGGTTCACCTCAACTGACAGCTGGGATAGGCTCCAGCACCCCAGACACCCTAAATACTGGATCAAATGTGTGAATAGATCTCACAGCAGTATTGACTGCTTGCACAAAGACGTTATATACTAGTGTACGCAGCTTTCATTCATTGTTATTGGTTGATTCTTCTTCTTCTGGCTGCTCGTGTTAGAGGTTGCCCCCATCTTACCCTGTCCCTTGCATCCTCTTCTGTTACTGCAAAACTCTTCATAATATAGTTTTTGTCTCAAATCCTCATTCTAGCTTCCAATCACTTTCAAGGTTTAAAATCATCATTTTAATGAGATCCTTAGTTAACTCCTCAAGTCCTCAAGGAGTTGTCAGTTATTGCATGTCATGTCCATCTGTATAACAAACTTGACAATAAGTACATTATTTCTGTACTTACGTGTGTGTGAGAGAGAGAGAGATTTCTACCCAGTGGGCCACATAGCTTAGGATGATTAACAGGCATTTAAGTGTGATGAAGTGTTTGCCATTCACTCCTATAGAATATGTCATTTGTGTGTGTGTGTGTGTGTGTGTGTGTGTGTGTGTGTGTGTGTGTGTGTGTGTGTGTGTGTGTG
>VUQH01012976.1:4984-24315 GCA_015106775.1 Etroplus canarensis
CCTCCTTGGCAGTGCAATAATACACCCCTGAATCATCCAGCGACAAACCAACAAACTGCTCAAAAATCAGTTGTAGAGGTGCATCCCATTGGCTGATAATCTGTTAATCAAGTGCATTTCAGTTTCAGCACCTGTCAGCTATTTACAGTCTTGGTTCTTCTGGAAACGGTGAGGGTGTACTTAGTTTTTCACACACTGCTTTTGCATTTTGGTTTCATTTTTGGTAATAAAATAACAACACAGTGTATCATGCCAGGTCTTGCTGGTTATCTGAGGTTGTATGTACCTATCTTTTAAAAACCTGCAAAGTGCTAGATAATTTTCTCTCATGATTTTTAAAAGGACCCAGATACAGAACACAAGATGATTTGAGATAGCAGGTGTTTAGATATGGGATGAAGGAGGTTACTGAGAGTGGGCAGGCGCGTGAGTCCAGATCTAGTGAAACGTTCCAGAGAGAGTGAGTCCAGTCCTTCCTTGGGAGCTCCGGGGGTGGCTTGACACACAGTGAAGCGCAACTGGGCAAGAAGGCAGGATGAGAACATGAAAGGAAGGCAGTCAAACGGTTTTCTAGAAGCCTGACGTTACCACGCTTGGTACCTTAAGAATCTGGCGAGGATACAGGTGAAGAACTGGGTCTTAAATATGGCAGGAATTGGTGGAGATGGAATGCAGGTGTGTGTCAGCCACAGATGGAAATGATGAGCCCCCAGGAAAGACCAATCCAGGGAGGAACCAGGATGCTACAGGGGACGGGCAGCAACCCAGACCATGACATTTTTTTAAATGTATTGATTCATAAACCCTTAAAACTGTCAGATGATGTGCGTTCTTTTTCACATGGCCATAGGGCAACCTGAATGTAGCCAGGGAAAGACAAACCCTCTATAGGCAAAAGGTTCCTAGGTAAAAAATAAGAAACAAATTATTCTCTCTTGTCCTCTGTTGTATTTCACAATAATAATAGTCTCGTTTTTATTTATTTATATATTTATTAAATTATCTAATGACCTCAACTAAGCAACCCTCACTGGCAAAGAAAATGAGAATTTTATTGTTGTTGATCTTGGGTGCTTTAGCCCATAGGTTTCAAAATAATTGCAAACCAGCCCCGCAGGACTGTATTATCTGTGGGTTATATTATTTGAAATTGTGCTACTGATAGAGTTATTTTTATGCAATAAAACTACTGGACATTGTTGTTAAGACTCATTGCTCATGAATTCCTTTATAAATAGCCAGAAAAATGGACTGTATTGACTGCATTTGTGCTTTTTACTCTGGAAAATGTCAAGCTCGAGTACACTGGGTTCATTATGAATCAACTGACCTCCATTCTTCTTACTGTCTGGCTTTTCCAGAGGAGGTGCTGCACACTCAGGCGGCCCACTGGTGGTCCCCAGATGGCTCCAGACTGGCTTACCTCACCATCAACGACTCCCTGGTCCCTACCATGCTCCTACCCCGCTTCACAGGCTCCTTGTACCCTAGAGGGAAGGAGTATCCTTACCCAAAGGTGAGGGTCATCAAAGTCAAGCTGACATATGTTTTAAACACCATTACCTTTATGAATTAAAACATTATATATGGCATCACTGCTCTTCTTCTGACTTCAGTCATGCTGTCAGTACTCAGTACAGTGGGAGCTCCATTTGAAAGTGATTTTCAAGTCCAGCCAAAATAACACACATTTAGAGTACTTGATACTGTACAACCAGCTGACTCTACTATAAACTGAAAGGAGGATATTGCTCCTTTTATTGCAGCTTCATTTTATCAAACCAGTGCTATCAGTAATACAACCACACTCTCTCTGCTTAAGCTGAACCATAAAGGTTAGCGAAGCCTTTTGTTGTTTAATTCATGTTAGCACTGACTTGCTCCCTTTGAAGAGGGATGGCTGTAGGGATCTATGGCACTGCAAGGGTAACATCATGATACGCTTCGGCAAGACAAGTTAACACACCTCCCATCTCTTGATGTGGACGTTTAGTGTATCAAATGCCTTTTAGATGGGAGATTGGTTGAGGAAAACTGGCAGAATGAGGGTCATAAGGTGGAGGGCAACCTCATTTGTTGGTTTAGACCTGACCATATATGGGAAGGCATGGGGAGTAAGGCTTCTTATTAAAGCACTGCTGCTGATTTTGGCCTTGTCCATACAGTGTTGAACACACACAGATTTTGTTGCTTACATCCATGAGTGGGGTCAGAGTTGAAATATTATGGGCTAAATGAAGCACAGATTTAATTGCCTTCTCATTCATTTTATCTCCGAGAGCAGCGATGCTGCACAGCAGCCTGACAGTTATACCTCTGGGTCAGTCACTCTGGGACAAATTTGTGTGGGTATTGCTGCTGTGAGTCAATACACAGGAGAAAGCACACCCAACTGAAAATCCTCCATGGACACATTATTTAAAGTGACAAACTGTTCCACATTCCAGCCTGGCCTATGCAGGATTTTTCTGACCAGCCTCAAAATGGATATGTGAACAACAAGGATGCATACTGGAGAAGCAAGTTTTCCATCTTAACAATTTTAACCGAGCTCTACATGAATTGAATTTATCCCAAAATTATATATTGACCATGATGTCACTTATTAAATCAATAAAAAGTGACATCATGGTCAATATAATTTGGCTTTTTTGACAAGAATTTGCAAAAACAGCTTCTGTAATGTCAAGGTCAAAACAGAGTTTTAAAAACTAATGTCAATTAATTAAAGAAATATAAGGTCAAATAAATGTTTCATAAATATTCTGAATTGGATAAGCAGTTAAGAACATAGATAGATAGACAGACAGACAGACAGACAGACAGATAGATAGATAGATAGATAGATAGTTATGGATCACTAAAATTGTTGACTATAAGAAGAAGAAGAAGAAGAACCGAGAAGTGCTAAACCAGAAATTGTTCAGAACTTGTTCAGAACTCAGCCCCTTTTGGCTGAGGGGTGCTTGAGACAAATGATGGCTGGGAGCCATCTATCAATTAAGAGAGGAGAAATCATTTAAAAGACTTGACTTATTGAAGTACAGATTCTGAGTAATAAATTATTTGGTGAGCAGACTCCAATGAAGCTACATAGCAGAGAGGAGTCCAACAACAGTCAGAAGTAGGACAGAACCCCCCTGGAGTCTTGATGCCTGAGGTGCAGGTGGAGAGGAAGCAGGTTGGAAGCTTGACTGAAGACCTTTGACTGATCAGGATGAGGAGGGATTGTTGCATGAATGAGAGTCTGGAAGGCAGACTGACAGAAGAGCATTAAGATTTAAGGCACAAGGAGAAGTGGCTGGTTGGCTCTGAAGGCTGGCAAGAAAATGACTGGGCCCGAGTGACTGAGACAGAATTGATTTTGACAGTGTAGGAAAGTGATGTAAAGAACAGTCGAGCAGCCCTAATACCCAGGGAGGCAGGGGGAAATATGAATATGGAATTCACACATATGCTTCATTACTATGATTACCAATGACTACATGTACTGTAACATAGGTAATTGTGGTACTGTATTAGATAGCAAAAAAAAAAAGATTATCACTTATTCCCCACTGAGCATTAGTCTTTCAGTTTTCATATGCGCTCCATCAAATTACTGCCATCATATCTTACTCCATGTGTGATCAGCAGAAAAGAATGGAGATATTCCAAAAAGCTATTTTACCTCCACAAGAACAGAGAGTGAAGGATTGGAGACAACGTGAATAATGACAAATAAAAAATAAGTGAGCATAAGAGCACAGTTGTGTCATCTTTGTGATGTGCTGCTTTGTAGTTTTGAGATTTCCTTTGTCGTGTAGACTAATGAGCTCCATTTTGGAGGGAGGCTTAAGCGAATGGAAACGACTGACATGCCCAGGGGGCTGCACAATATGCAGCAGCACAGTTTGTTGTCTACCTTTTTAATATTCTCATTATATTCCCTTGTGAAGTTCTACTGGCATGAATGAAAGCATATAAAAATAGAAAACAAGCACTCCGCGCTTGCTCTGATCCCTTCATTGTGTGCAGCGTATTGTGGGTTTTACATCATATTTGATTAGGCCTGCAAATGTAACTGTAGTCATGCTGTTTTCACTCTAGATGGGCCAAATCAATCCTACCGTCAGACTCTATGTTGTCACTCTAGATGGCAGCGCCCTCACAACTGAACTGAGACCTCCTGACAGTTTTGAGAAAAGGTACTATAAACAACTTTTTGGATGATAACAATAACATCTCATTGATCAGAGATCCTTACATACAATTTGCTCGTCTTTCCCAGTGAGTTCTACATTACCATGGTGAAGTGGGTGACAAAGGAGAAACTGAGTGTGCGTTGGGTGAACCGAGCTCAAAACATGTCGATCCTTTCACTGTGTGATGTCACACAAGGAGACTGCACGAAGGTTGAGAACTTATCATTGATAATTCCTTGATACTCAAAAATATTGAAAAAATGAGATTTATGTAGAGGTTTTATGAGCTGGTTTATCTTTTCAATTTAGAAACACGTAATGACATCGGACAAGTGGCTGGATCGTCAGGTAAGGCTTCAGTAACTGAAACATTTTGTTTGAGTTTTTTCTTTATTTTAAACTATTACAAATAGTCTGTTAGATTACAGCATTACCTGTTGAGAACAGTTACTTGTTTGAGTATTTCTACATTACCAAAAATCAACACTGTTTTACATGTAGCTTGAGCATGTTGGTTATATTGTCCGAAGGGTGTGTATTGCTACATATAAATATAAAATATATGAAAAAACAAAGTTTTGGGCCACATATACATTAGAGGAGCCTTTATAACATCCAATTCTAAATAGACAGGCAATTATATAGAGTTTGTCCCTCTTTTGCAGCTAGAACAGCTTCCACACTTCTAGGAAGGCTTTCTACAAGATTATGGAGTTTGTCTGTCAGAATTTTTTGCCTATTCATCCACTAAAGCATTTGTGAGGTCATAAACTGATGCTGGACAAGAGGTGCCTGTCTTGCAATCTCTGCTCTAGTTCATCCTAAATGTGATGGATGGGGTTGAGGTCAGGGTGCTTATCAGGCCAGTGAAGTTGTTCCACACCAGACTCTTCTAACCATGCCTTTACAGACCTTGTTTTGTGCACTTAGGCACAGTCTTGCTGGAACAGACAATAGTCTTCCCCAAACTGTTCCCACAAAGTTGGAAGAATATAATTGTCCAACAACCCCATATCAGTATCCCTCCTTCTTTACAGCTGTCATTACACAGTCAGGCAGGTAACCTTCTCCTGGAAGACTGGTCTTCAGACTCCCAGATACAGAAGCCTGATTGTTCACTCCACAAAACACATTTCCACTGTTCCAGAGTCCAGTGGTAAAGTGCTTTACATCTCTCCATCTGACACTGGTGCTTGGTGATGTAAGACTTGCATGCAGTTGCTCAGCCATGGAAACCAATGCCATGACGCTCCTGACGGTGTTTGTTCTGATGCTAATGCCAGAGGAGGTTTGGAACTCTGTATTTGTTGAGTCAGCAGAGTGCTGGCCACCTTAACACACAATGCACCTTCATACTTGGCAACCCCGCTCTGTTACTTTACATAGCCTGCTGCTTTGTGGCTGAGTTGCTGTGGTTCCTAAATGCTTCCACTTCGCATAAAAAACCACAGCTGATGGTAGAATATCTAGGAGGAAGAAATTTGCCTAAATGACTTGTTGCAACATTGGCATCCTATTACAGTACCACACTATAATGTAGTGAGCTCTTTAGAACAAGCCATTCTTTCACAAATGTTTGTAAAGGCAGACTGCATGGCTAGCTGCTGGATTTTATACAGCTGTGGTAACGGGACTGAATGAAACACCTGAATTCAGTAATTAAGAGGAATGACCCAATATTTTTGTCCATATACAGCAGGGCATACCTCTGAAAGACTTTGCTTTTTTTGCATAAAGAGAAGAGACATTTCCTCCACCACATAACCAGTAAAAACCTCATTAAAGTCTGACAGAGTGAGAGCTTCAGCTAAAAGCTCATAGTTGCTGTTGGCTGTAGCTGCAGCTAAACCAGTGTGGTGTAGCTCTGCTTAGCTTGCAGGTGTTTTTTTTTTTTTTTTATAAATGTGAAGTAGAACTGACCTACATTCATCATTTCTCTGACATGAAGCAATACAAGTTCTTCCACAACGTAAAGGCTGACCTCTCTGCAGTGTTGGCTCCTAAGATAGGACTGGATACTAATACATAGAGTCTGAAGGAGACAGAAAAATTGCAAACTCATTGAGAATTTAAGGAATTTTCCCCCTGGGATTAATAAAGTATTCTGAGTTACTATGGTTTTTTATGTCACAATAAAAGAAATGCAACAAAAGTAACAAACTGCTTATTTGAAAAAGTAACTTAACAGTTGCATCTGTCTAAAGACTAGTGAGAAAAGAATCATATTGCACTGAATTGATCTCATCGTGACAGATCAGTTCAGGAATTTCTGAATTCAAAAAAGGAACATATTGTTAACAAACCAATGCCAGAAAACAACCTGAACCTTAACAACTTAATTTGAAGCTCCCGCCTTACATTAGCTGTGTGTCTGTACTCCAGCTTTTGTTTTTCATTTGTTTCATTTCCATTTCTTCTTTTCTCTTCCCAGAATGAGCAGCCGGTGTTTTCCAAGGACTGCACGACATTCTTCATCACCATGCCCTTAAAACACGGCGGCCGTGGGACATTCAACCATATCACGATGATCTCCAACCAAGTAAAACTTTTAACAAAATGAATCCATTCTGTCAGGTGCTTTCACACTTTCGCTGAAACTTTCTTATATCTGTGTGCTTTTTTTCCCCTTTTGTTCCCTTATCTGTCCTGCCTACAGGAAAAGGGCTTCCAATTATTCACGCAGCTCATATAATTCCATTTTGAAGTCTCATCATTTTAAATTACATCCTAACTGCATTTCCTGAAACACCAGAGACTTAAGACTAAATTTACATGAATAAATTAAGGACAGTGTTGTACCATAGATGCACTGGAGGCAGTGGAGACGCAGAGCCAGATTAATTCATCTTTCTGTAAAGATAATAAGCAAAGCATAAGTTTAAGATTCAAAGTAAGGACCAGTTAGGAAAGTGCACTCCTTCTAGGCTACAGAGGGCACCTGAGGTCAAGCTAACATGGTTCCTCTGCTTTGTTGTAATTCTTTCTCATTCTGCTCAGTCTAAGGGTCAAGAGGTGAACATGCGCCACCTGACCTCGGGCAGCTGGGAAGTCTCTCAAATTCTGGCCTACGATGAGGCCACAAACTCAGTGTAAGCATGACTTACTGACACTGTGCAGGATTGACCTCAGAAAGAACTCTTTATAACAGACTGACTTTATGTCTTTCAGTTATTTCCTCAGTACCGAGGAAGGAGCAACCCGGCGTCACTTGTACAGGTAGCTCTTCATTGTTGGCATTTTCTCACGAAGGCACAGTTTCATGTTGTGGAGACATTCTTAATTGCTTTTTTGGCCTCTGCCACGTTTCCAAATGTCAGGCTTCAAAATTCAGAGGTGAAGCCTTGCAGACAGCAATCAGCAACAGCTGTATTAAGACACCTTTCAATTAAGGAAAGCCACAACCCTTAATGTAAGCCTTACCAGTATCTAAAGGGTTAAAAAAATGAAAGGAATTTACCCACTGTGCATTTGTAATGAAGGGAGACACACTTAATGGAAGCTAAGACCTTTTTTGTAGCTGGCTGTAAATGTGTTCATTTCTGTTGTAAAGTTGGACATTTTAACATGGGAGTCTATGGGAATTGACTCACGTTTGGAGCCAGCTTCAAGTGGCCACTAGAGGAATTGCAGTTTTTGGCTTATCTGTCCAGATGACCAATGAGCTCATGCTATGGAAAGCTATCTGTCCACAGTTCCCGACAACCTCTATTTCTCCTATAGTGTTGGTCAGATTGTAGCAAAACTTGCACACAGTGATCACCTAATAGGTCAAGATTACATTTGTTGTTTTACAGGAACTTTTCAGTTTTTACAAGACTTGGTCTGAGTATTGGCTTGGATTGTAATATGCAAAAAATGAATGTTTGCAGGTGTCTTAAGCTAGGTTAGGGCTAGTGAAGAACTAGGACTGTGGGGTAGGTGTAGCATCAGGTCCTGGTTCGCCAACTGAATATTTTCTCATGTTTTCTGGAAACTTCAGGGTCAATTCGCAGCATTCTACTGTCGCTACTATTATATCGCTACTCCTTAGCGCTGGCAGATTTTCAATGTTTCTCTTCTTTTAGACGGTAGACCTGCCACTAATATCTTGAAATATTGCTTTGAGACATGTGTTGCGTATCATCTTAGATGGTGATGACAATGAAGGGAGTGGTCCTGTTGGTTAACGCTCACATTAGGAAGGCCTGGTTGGAGCCTTCTTATCACCATGGTTATTACACGGTCAATGCTATGGCATCCTAATGCGTTCACATATTTTCATGCTTTTTACGGCCTTGGTTACTACTGACCATGCAGTCATAATACTCCTGAACTCAAACACTTTCATTTGCTGCTGAACCAGATGAATTTGGATTGGATTGGATTGCTTTATTGTCATTTCAACTACATATGAATACACAGTGAAACGAAATAGCGTTCCCCCAGTACCCGGTGCCCCATACAAGGGCTAATGCTGGCTGGACAGGGCCCGCCTCCGACCCAGCACAAAACCCCGCCCGCGATGTCCTCTTCCCCGGCCGCCAGCATCAGGCGACACAGAGGACTGAAGGCCTGGTCTACACAGCAAGCCGAGATCAAAGCCCCCAGAAACTGCCCAGCCACAGCATCAACCCCACAACGATACTCCCCCAGAACCCAAAAACTTTGGTTTCCCGGACGCTGCCCGGCAGTCACGAAAAACAACGCCACTGGATCGCCAGTTAGCACCGTCTGTGGATGGAGCTGCGACGGCGTCTGGTCGTCCTCGGACCTCCAACTTTCGAACCTGAACTCCACCGTCCCGGCGTCCATAACACCCGAATACCGGGTCAAAACAGGGACAATCACAGGGGTACAAGCACTACCTTGGTTCCAGAGTGGCCATGTGCTACCATCGCGCCGCCATCTTGGCCCATATGGCGACTTGGATATGACTGTTTGTCCTTGACTTCTTGGTGGATTTAATTCTCATTAGTTTGTGCAATACCAAAAGACAACCAAGACAAAAAAAAACAAAAAAACAAAAAAGACAAACGGATCACATTACAAGGAGCATTTGCCCCATATGCAAATGTGCTACTTTTAGTGCTGAAAGCTCTGGACATCACCTGTGAATCTGTAAAAATCTAGTTAGCCAGTCAAGTAGCAGCAGTACAATGGAAACTCTCTTGCAGATATAGTACAGGTGGAGAGTGTGTCTTGATTGTTGGTGTCAGATGGACCCGTTCAAGTATTTTGAAACTGCTGATCTCCAGGGATTTTTCACAACAGCAGCCACTAGAGTTTACTCAGACTGATGTGAAAAACAGAAAACATACAGGGAGCAATAGCTCCATAGATGGGAAATTCAAGTTGATAAGAGAGGTTGAACGAGAAGTGCCAGACTGGTTGGAGCTGACAGAAAAGCTACAAAAGGCCATGTAAGTCAAACAACTGCTCTTTGCAGCTGTGCTTAGCGAAAAAGCAGCTCGGACTGAACAACATGTTCAACCTTGAGGCTGAAGGGCTGCAACAGCAAAAGATCATGTCAGCTTTCGCTCCTGTCAGCTGAGGACAGAAATCTGAAGCTGAAGTGGACAGTTTGAGAATGAAAAATGCAGTTTACTCTGATGAAGCCTCCTTTTCCACTGAAGCATCAGCTGGCACGTCAAAATCGAACAGAATCCTCAGGCTGAACATGCCCTGTATCAACAGTGCAGGCAGTATCAGTGTGGTGTTCCCAATAAAGCACTTGGTGAGAGGACAGAGGAGAATGCTGTACTGATCTTGTTTTCTCACTCCCAGCATCAAACTATTCCATTCAGAATCCAATGTACCATCAGCTGTTCCCTTGTTTTCTCCCTATGGGGTCTCCACATTGCTAATCTGGCAGAGGTTTTACACTGGAAGTCCTTCCTGACACAACCCTCTATAGTGAGAGGGGCTTGTGTCCCCACCTGGAATCGAACCAGGGACCATTCAGGCAAATATATAAACCGCTACACTACAGGAGAGAAAGCGCTCACTTCTTTTTCTATGATAAGCCCTGATTTGAGAACTGAATGGTTTCAGTTTCTCGTGGACTGCTGCCTGCTTTATTCAGAGTCACAGTGTTCTTTGTCAAGTCCACCCCAAATATGACATTTTTATTAAAAAAAAAAAGAAAAAACATCTAAAAGATTGTATTGGCTTCACTGTAAATGACAGTAAAAGTAATGTAGCACTGTAACAAGCAGATCTGATTCAGCCTCCGCAGAGCAGGACAGCACAGTGAGATGATGATTGATAATCCTGTGAATAATTTTAGCAGAACAACATGATGAATGTCTGCGTTTCTGTTTGTTTCATGTAAGAAATTGAGGAAGGCTGCAGTGTCATGGCTCCACACAGATTTCTGTTGATATCTATTCAGTGAAGCTTTTCTGCTTTATTTTTGTGCAAAATGATCACAGACATTAAACCAGCAGGATGAACATGATTGCTATTGAACTGCCATGTCTTACTTCCCCCCTATTTTGTCTTTTGCCTGCAGCTGAACAGATCACAAGACAGAAGGTCCAAATCCTCTCAAACTGACTTGTTTTGTCCTCACACAGCTTTGTCCTTCTGCTCAAACAGGGTCTCCACTGTGGATCCATTTCATAAAGAATGCCTGACTTGCTCCCTGTTCAAATCAATGTGTTCCTACTACGATGCTGTGCTCAGCCCCAACTATCAGCATGTTCTACTCAACTGCAGAGGTAGGACATGCAGCAGTAACTGGCAATATCTGGCTTATTTCATAGCTTGCTATTGTCCTTGATGCCATTTTGGCTCTAAAGTAGACAAAAAATGCTACACTGTAATAATAATTGCTTTATGCTGGGTGTGTCGGACTTTTTTCCCCTTCTGGATACGCCATATGGACAAAAGTATTGAGCCACCTACACATTATGCTGACAGGAGTAATGTGTGGGTTGCCCTAACTTTCGCTCTTCTGAGAGGGCATTCAAAAGATTTTTGAGAATTTTTTGCTCATTCATTGTGAGGTCAGACACTGATGTTGGATGAGAGGCCCTGGCTTCATCCCAAAGGTATTGGATGGGGTAGAGGTCAGGGCTCTGTGCTGGCCGAACAAGTTCTTCCACACCAAATTCATGCAATCATGCCTTTATGGAGCTTGCCTTATGCAGTGGGTTACAGTCATGCTGGAACACAAAAGGGCCTTCCTTAAATTGTTCCCACAAAGTTGGAAGTATAGAATTATCCAAAATTTGATAGTCAGGCAGGTAATGTTCTCCTAGCATTCAACAAACCCATCAGCATGATTGGTCACTCCACACAACAAGGTTCGACTGCTGTCAGCACACAATTTTTGTGATGCAGTTTAAGCTTAAGATCGGTAAGGAAGATCTGTATTTACTCGTCTGCCTGCATTCCTGGTTGTGTGGGCTGATAGACTATTTTTTTACAACATTTCTGCTTTCCCACAGTGTCAAACTCATTTCTATCATCAGCAGGCTGACCCAGTCATTTCTTGCCTGCCTTCTGTACACCAAATGTTTGCCAAATGTCACCTATGTTTGTAAAAGCAGACTGCATGGCTAGCTACTCGAATTTATACACCTGTGGCAATGGGACTGAATGAAACACCTGAATTCAGTGATTAAGAGGTGTGACCCAACACTTCTGTCCATAAAGTGTATGTACTGCTGTTCTTTTAACTTTGGTATTTTTTGAGATATTTGTTTAAGAAGGCTTGCACTGATGCATTCAAACATCTTGTGATAGAAACTGGAATTCTAAGAAAATAAAGCCTGGCGCAAGTTCAAATTCTGTGAACATCTCTTCAGCAGAGCTGAAGTTTTTGGTTATGTTGATCGTGCTGAAAGATTAAATCATTTTGGAAGGTTTTAAATTATTTTAAAATACAGTAATTCACAACAAGTAGCTTTAAGGGTTTTTTTTATATGTGTGATTGATGTAGTATTTTACTATCTTTTTTAAACTGATCAGTTTTCTAATGTGAAACACTCAACGCTGAGAATAAAGTGTATGATTAAGTTTTATTTCCAGACCTAAACTTCCTTTCAACTTTTCCACAGGTCCTGGAATACCCCAAACGACTCTCCACAAACTGCTTGACATGAACAGTAAGTTCTCCTGCGCTGCTGAACTTGGACTAATCTACGTGTAGATATTTTCTCTTTCTTTCATTAGGTTTGTTTATTCACTACATTTATGCGGAAGCATAGACTGAGTTTGTTTTTCCTTCGTGAGTGCGCCTCGAGTCTAAATAGTGCATTAATTGGTCAACTCATGTTTGCAGATTGAGTCGCTGAGATTAAGTCACTAAGCCATCATTCTGCAGGTTTACATAAGTCTGTAAAATGGACATGAAGATGCAATTAGGTGAAGCGTTAAGCACTTAAAATGCTGTTGAGTGTACATCAGAGGCACTCAGAGCAGCATCTGGGGACTCCTCAACAGATAAATGATCAATCTCCTCCACTCCCACAGGCTTAATACACAGAATTTCTCAACTCATCTGACCAGTGAATTAAAGTCATGACATCATATCAAGCTAATCTCTCCACTGCTAACTTAATACATTACTTGCACGTCCAAGAATGAATAAACAAAGCATGTGATTTTGGGGATTCAAGTGAAAGGGAGCCATTCATTTCATTTGTTGCTCTTTATATCAAATCACCTGACTTCTGAAGGTCTTTTTGCTTTAAAGTTTTGTCAGAACGCACTAAAAGCACACTTCTGCATGAAAAGGGACCCACATGCACACACTGGAGTCAGGCAGATTAACAAATCTAAGACTAAAAAAACAGATGTTTAATAGTGCGTGCTGACAAGAGAGAGTGCTGCATGAAACAGGCAGGATATGTTGAAGATGTGATAATACAGCACACTAAAAAGAGCAACATGTTCACAGATCCAGCAAATGAACACACGAATGTAGTGTGGGCAGATAGGCAATCTGGCAAAGACAGAGGGAAAGACAAGACTGGATGTGCACAGAGAGCTGAATGGGGAATGAAACACAGGTGGGAACAGATCATCAGCCAAATGAAAACAAAATAAAAAGTGAAAAGGAACAAAAGCAGCAGGAAACATCACAAAAAGACACATGAGATAAACGACCCTCAGAGTAGATAAAGTAACTCAAAGACAAACAGACTGACGCTGGCAAACACGAAGGCAAAGTCCAGGTGGGGACACAAGGGTTTCATCTGGAAGGGCATCCATCATTACATTCCGTGCCAAATTGCCTATTCAGATTCACCCACCATGGGCAACCTCTTGGGGAAATGCAAGCGAGCAGAGCAGAATCAAGGGGACACCATAACAACTACCATCTTTTTACAAGGAGTTTCAAACCTCATCAGAACAACGTGATTGGTCAGATGCACTGACTTTCCCGGAAAAATGATGATGTTGCAGGAACAACAATAACAATCCGATATGCTGCTTATTGACCATTCTGAAACCAAACCCCTGCAGTTGTCTAAGAGGGCATCATCTTCTCAGTTTATGGCAAATACCTTAAATGGAAAATAAATTAAAAAATATGAATTTGGATGCAGTGAGCTGAGACTCTGCTATTGTAGCCACTGTAGTTTTACAATCTCTCAGTTGTCCCTCCTTTCAATATCCTTCTGAGAAAAATATTAATTTTCTTCCAATATTTGGAGTCAAATCAACATCCACAGCAGTTCAGTGCCTGAAGTATTCCCCACTGTAACAAATACACTTCAGCTCCCTTTGAAGAAAATCAAAGGTGTGTCAGCTTACAAACTCATAACCTCTATAAATCTCTAAACAAACACATTTCTGCATATGAATATAAATTATATATACTGTAGTGCTGTGCAAAACTCTTAAGCCAACCCTCATTTTTTTTCTAGTGTCCTTGGTTGCATCGTGGTTTGCATACTCGCCTTACAAGCAAAAGGTCCCTGGTTTGATCCCTGATGGGGACACAAGCCACTCTCACCATTGAGGGTTGTGTCCAGAAGGGCATCTGACAAATTACCAATGCGGATTAATCCGCTCTGGCGACCCCTTGGTGGAGAATACAAGGGAGCAGCCGGAAGGCACATTCATTTATTTCATTTTCATTTTTTTTTTTTCAATTTAGTTTAGTTTTAATTTCAAAATTTGATTTTCTCATTTCATTTTTTTTTCAAATGAGTTCCAGTGTTTGACTTTTCTTATTTTTTTTTTATTTTTTATTTTTAAACTTTTGATGGTATTTGAAAGGGTGAGACTTGAGACATTCAGATTACCAGTTGCACAATACTTTGTGAAGGCAGGTGACTCTCAGTCATGTAGACACCTTGAGTCTGAAACCGATGCAATAAAGCCTCATCAGACAGGCCGTCTTAGCATATATGACCAAAATTATAATGAGCATAACTCAGGATATTTACTGTATGTTTTTATTTTAGTTTAGTTAGTTTTGTGAGTAAACAATATTGTTAATTTTTAGCAAACATTACTTTTTACTTTTATTTTAACTAAGTTAACTAAAATATTTTTTTCTCACCTACTTTTAGTTCCATTTTAGCTAACCATAATAACCTTGTCCCGAACACACTGCCACTGCAGTAAAAGCGTACCTATTAGTCATGGATCGGCCTCCCTGGAGCCAAGATCTCAACATTACTGAAGCAATGAGGGATCATTTTGACAGCGAACAGAACAAAAGACAGCCAACATCCAAAGAAGACCTTTGGAATGTCCTTCAAGAAGCCTGGAGAACCATTCCTGAAGACTACTTAAAGAAATGACAAGAACACTTGGCTAAAAGAGAAGAATTGCACAAATTCTGTTTTCGCCTTACGTGATGTATTTTTATTTATGTTTGGACATGTTTCAATAAATAATTGCTCATATTTCCCATTTTCCTTGCAACAAATAAAGAAATTAGGGTGTTCTCAAGACTTTTGCACACTACTGTATTTCCATCTTTATAATTTAAAATACTAGTCTCCCTAAATTTGATGTGCATAGCAGATGGTAAAACGGTATAAAATGTGTGGACACATACTCCAGTCCAGAAATATATAAGATGATAGGATGCAGACAGTAAACTGTTATTAGACCCTAAATAAATTGGCTTCTGAAGTAACGCCTGCAAAAAAAAAAAGAAATTACTAAGCTGACAGACTGATCAAAATTAGGCTGTGTTTTTTATGGTGTGTTAATAATAATTAAATAAAACCTACCCTCCTAATCAAAACTCATGACGGGGACCACAAAGCACACTGTTGATTATTTGTTCTTAGTGTAGTTACTGTGTCGGTGAGATTTTAAATGAGGTATTCTTGAAAAGATCGCTTTCAATTTTCTTATAATTAGCCATCACACAGGACACTGAAATAGAACACACTTTCAGAGTTTTCCTATTAGATGTTGCATTTGCCTCTTTCTTATAACTAATAGTATTCTTTTTATTCCTGTCATCCAGCACAACACAAGATCCTGGAAAATAACAGAGAATTAAGAAATGCGCTGATGAACAGGATGGTACCCAAGTGGGAAAGAAGAACTGTACAAATCAACAACTTTGGTAGGAAACTGCAGTCCTCTCTAATGATGTCCAAAATTTCAGGGTGGTGTTTGATTTGTTGTCCCCAGACTTACCACTGAACATTGTGTGTATTTCTGCTTAAAGACGTTATGAGACATACTCATGACTTTGGGTAAAAGTCAGTCATCACATACATACAAGTAATCAAACAATGGTCTACATTAAGGTGAAGACAGACTTTAGTCCTGTCATTTGCCATTTACAAAAAATATTTGTTCCATAAGTTTTTGGACAACATATTTTTTCTTAATTTAGCCTATGTGCACCGCCACAGTGGACTTTAAATCAGTCAGAACGTGATTGAAGACTTTCAGCTTTAATTCAAAGAGTCTGACAAAAGAATTGCTTTAACTGTTTAGAAATTACAGCCATTTTTATGTAAAGTCCTTCGTTTTAAGAGCCTCAAAAGTAACGGGACAAACTGACTGACAAGCAGTTTCTGGCCAGGTGAGGTCTGTTCCCTCATTATTCCATGACAAATTAAGCAGATAAATGATCTAGCTTTTTCCTCAAAACTCAGTATGAGATCCAAAGTGATGCCAGTGCTAGAAAAATAATGGCTGACAAAACAAAATAAACTTATGAGAGATATAGCAGAAACTTTAGGTGTGTCGAAAACAACAATTTGGTACATTCCTAAAAAGAATCAATGCACTGTCCGCTCAGCAAAACCAAAAGGCCGGGAAGATCACAGTAAATGGCTAAAGTGGATGATCACAGAATTCTTTCCTTTGTTAAGAAAAAACTTCTAATTCTAAAAACATCTAACACAGTCAAGAACACTCTCAAGAGGTAGATATATCATTTTCAAGTCTCCCATCAAAAGATGCTGTCATGAGGACTTACAACAAGGTCTGAACCACTGGAAGAGTCTGCCCAGTTACGGGGTGAATGAATGAAAGAATGAATGATTTTTTAATTTTTTTTTAAATCTATATACAACTGAGCATTGCAAATGCAATTTCCCCTTGGGATTCATAAAGTATTCTGGTTCTGATTCCTATAAATCAGTCAATTTTTGGACAGATGAAAACAAGATGAACTTGTACCAGAATGATAAGGAAAGAAAAGTATGGAGAAGGAAAGGAACAGTTCATGATCTGAAGCATACCACATCATCTGTCAAACATGGTAAAGGCAATCTTATGGCATGGACATGTATGGCTGCCAGTGGAACCAGGTCACTAGTGTTTATTGATGATGCGATGTTGACAGAAGGATGAATTCTGAAGTTTGTACATGTCATGGTTTGTGGTTTTTGTAGGTTTTGTGTTCAGCTGTTATTTCGAGGATGTTCATTTTATTTTTTGCTTTAGTCTGTTATTGTTTGTGGACACAGTTCTGTTGTTCATGTTCAGGAAGTTCATAGTTTGGTTTCCTGAGTTTGTTGTGTTTTGTTTAAATGTCCCTGCCTCCTCTGCATGTCCTCTTTATAGAATTGTTGTGCTTAGTCTTCCCCTTTTGGTTACTCCCTGTTTTCCTTTGTATGTTCTCTGTTCTTGTGGTCTTGTCTGGATTTAGTTTTCCTAACTGTTCAAACCTGTGCTTCTTATCATCCTTTTTCTCATTGGTTGTCAATCTGTGTGTATTTTTATAGTCTTTCTTCTGCTCATTGTCACGTCATCCCTCATGAAGTGTGTATTCCTGCTTCTGTGCCCCCGTGTTTCTCTGTAAACTACTTTTGTTTATTTTTAAAAGGACTTTCATCAGCTAAAAAGTGCTTACTTATGGATTGGTCACTCCATGCCTCCTGTGGTGAGCCAAATGCTGTAAAACTGGACAGTGCTTCACAGTGCAAATGGATAATGAGCCAAAGCGTACTGCAAAAGCAACCCAAGAGTTTCTGAAGACAGACACGCAATATTTAGTCATCTAATTTCAACCCAACAGAGCAGCTTTTGAGTTACTGGAGACAAAACTGACGGCCACAAACAAGAAGCAACTGAAGCCGACTGCAGTAAACGCCTGGCAGCCTTCAGGCAGCACTTTAATTACATCTTGAATGTTTGATTTTAAATCCACTGGAGTGGTGTACAGAAGCAAAATTGCAAAACTTGCATCATAGTCCAAAACCTGTGGACCTAACTGTATATTGCTACTATGATATCCATTCAGAGTTTGCAAGCCATGCCTTATATTATAAGCTGCTGTAAAGATCCTGGTCAGCATCTCATGTGGCATTAAATGCATGGCTCTGTTACTCAGCCTAGGCTTCTTGAAACATCTTTTAACCTGCAGCTTCACAACCAAACAAATGCAGCCAGGCACAGTGTCTTAATACCGAACAGGGTTCATTTACAGAATGGAAGTTTTCCAACTCTTGCTCATTTTGACACATTTCTCTGTTTCGAAGTAACACCCTACTTTGAAACCCCTGGGCACACGAGAATTTCCATGCACCTTGCAACCACTGATCATATGTGAAACACAGCGATGTGTTTTCAAAGTTCCTATTGACTGTAAATTCAGAGAAATTACTGCATGCTGAGCAGTGAAAAACAACAACAAAGAAAACAAACAAAAACAAAGAAAATAAAAACTAACAGGTTAATAGTACAGGATAGAGTACTAGATTACTTCTTCTAGCTCATGGCATGACATTGAGGAAATCGGGTAACTTAAACTCGATTATTGGATAACATGCAAAGCAATAATAGTGACAGTTTCAAGAAGATTACATCCCCATGAATCAGGTAGTCAAGATCTTTTTAAGATAAACACAATGGAGCGAACAGGTGCAGAGCTTTGTTTGGTGATTATGAGACAGCCCTGAAATCATAAGCACAGCCCTACATTGTGTCAATTAGACGGGACGGCTCACCATATGGCTCCCTTTCTCTAATCTGTGTTCACTATTAGAGGCAACATGATGCATATTTAAGGCCTTCTGAGCAGACGTACAGTTGGGTGGGATCCCTGCCATCATCAGAAGCTAAACAGAAATAAAATCACAGGAACTGCTGCTTTTTTCTTGCTTTCCTGGGGCATTTCCACATTTTTTAAAAAATTGGATGGTATAGGGGTGACGAAGAGTGGACCCACAGGAAATCAGAACATGTTATCAGAAGTAAACACAGTGTAGAAAATTGGCTTTAAAAAAAGGGCAGGCTTTTCAGGCTCCTGTGCTCTCATAACGATGACATTACATGAATGGTGTCACTTTACAAAAGCCTGAAAAGTGTTTTTGTCATGGCCCATGAATTTTGCAGGTCTATCTTGTGGTTTTGTTATTTTGTTTCGTTAAAGTTACTTTTGGTTTAGTTCTTCCTTGAATTCTAATTTTGGATGGTTGCTTTTTGGTGAGATCTGAGTTCTCTTCATTCCATCCGTATGTCAGTATGTTATATTTGAGTTCTAGTGTTGTAATATAATGTGAACAACCCCGCAAAAAAATCAGATCTCAGCTAAAAAATCGGAGTTGAGCGCAGTGTGAACGTAGCCTTTGTTGCCTCTCTGATTAATGCCCTCCTTGCCTAGTCTGTAGATTTTGGTGGTCAGCCCTTTCTAGGCAGGTTTGTTGTGGTACCATATTTTTTCCATTTGGTGATCATGGATTTAATGATGCTCACTGTGGTTTTCAAAATCCAAGGTGTTTTTTTTTT
>VUQH01012978.1:5043-48178 GCA_015106775.1 Etroplus canarensis
TTTTTTTTTTTTTTTTTTTTTTTATTTTTTCTGGAAAAAATTTTTTTAAATTTTTTTTGTTTTTTTTTTTTTTTGCTCAGTCGTCTCACGCTCAGGGTTCAGATATTGTAGTGATATTTGATGTGTTCGGATTTGTGTGTTTACAGGTGCTGGGGATCCACCTGAACAAGTGGCGGCTGGATGTAAAGCTGGGCATCTACGTCCTTATCTTGTATGCTGTTTTCCTCTGCTTCTCTATTATGATAGAATATAATGTCTTCACTTTTGTCAACCTGCCCATGTGCATGGAGGAGTAGAGCACAGCACAGCAGCATGCCTCGAATACCAAAACCTCAAGGCTCCCATAGCAACCCTCAGTTTTCTTTTCTACAATAACACAGGACCTATCAGCAGACTGTTTTCCTCCTCCTTTGCACTCTTTGTAATCCTTTTGTCCCAAATATAAATCCAATTTCCTTACGAAGCAGTAAGCTGTAAGGATGGACACCATTCTGTCTCTAATTTGTCTTTTTGTCACACAGTGCCAGTCCTTAATGCCCATTATTTGGGGCATTGCCTGTTACTGCAGTAAAGTATTTAGTTCCTCTGTGCACCTGCTATCTTTCTACCCATCTAGCATGCCTTTAGATGTTGGGGACCTCCAGAATCGTAAGTGCCCCTGTTAATTGTTGGTGTGTTTTCACTGTTCATGTTGTAGAGAATCACACACCATTTCCAAAGCCTTTCCACAAACCAAAAGAGTCTGTCAAGGAAAAAACTACCACAAACCTTGATTCTAATCAAAATCCTCACACGGAGTGTTCTCTAAAGTCATTCCTAAAAGAATTACCATGTTATCCCAGAACCCAAAGATGCACTCCCTCTTGAACCCTCTGGAGGAGGATCTTGTCATTGGCAGCTCCCCTCCTCCAGCTTGGACCTGACTCCCCTGGCATGGCCTCTGGCATCTGGGAGCAGTTACTGTTAGTGCTTCGTTTCACTCACCCCGTGCAACTCCTAACCTTCGTCTGCTCGATCAAATCGGCTTTGTTTTCTAAAAAAAAAAAACAAACACAAACCTTTTTCTCTGGACACTTTGTGTCAACCTTGTACCACAGTCCAGATCCGATGACTGTGAGGGTGTTATGCATATGCAGCACTGCACAATGTACATTTGTAAACACTTTTTTTGTATTTATTTTTTCAAAACAAGGTTTTGTCTAGTATGAAACGTGGAGGAGAGCTTGTTGCAAATATCGGACATTGCCTGTTTTTTCACTGAAACAAATTGCACATGAAAATGCTTTTGTTGCTTTCTGCTGTAAGGAGATTTGACCACTCAAAGGTACTGGCTGGTGGCGACGTCTCCACTCCAGCATTATTTTCATTCAGTGATGTGTCATTCCACTTTTTCCTCTGCACAAGTTCAGAAAAAAGCAACTGGCTCTACATCTGTGGGATGCATCCACATTTTCTCATCAGGTGACTTTCTCATTTAAAGACGGCATCAGCATGAAGATGGTTGTTCAGATGGAAAAAATTGAAGAAGCCACGCAGTTATCAACACTGTCTGCTATAACACCTTCTGGCCAGTAGGGGCTACTGCAGCTCCTCTACCCAAGGCAGGGGTAAGGGGGGGGGGGCAACCACAGCCGTCAGTTATCAGGGAAACACAGAGGTGGAGATGGTGATGGTCTCTTGATTTTGAGTTACATGTAGATACTGCACTTTAACAGCTGTCCTCTCATTCTGAATCAACTAGTGCTTCCTTCTGTGCGTGTGTATTTTCTGTGTGTGTGTACAAGAGAACATTGTGCGCGTGTGTGTGTGGGCCCATGCTACGTTTCTCACCAGGCCCTGGACTCTGAAACAGACTCGAACCTCATTTACTAACATGAGCACACCCTCTTCTGTCTGCGGTGCATGCTGGGACATAAAATGCAGTTTCTCCATAGAACAGCAAAAGGCTGAGGGCTTTTGGGCATCTCCATGGATGTCGCCCTGTCCACTCTTACAAAAATCGGCAGCTATGAGCCACACTGCAATCCAGATATTGACATCATGCAAAAATGCCTGAGGAGTCCACAGGTGAGGTGCAGAGACTTAAATTGTTCAGTGTGTGGCGAGTGTTAAGTGTTAAATATCCCTCTGCCCCACTGTTGGCAGGCACTTGTATATGCAATCATAATGTAAAGAATTTGTGACTGAAGACCCCTGCAAGAATGCCATATAAGAATTGGGGGAACCCTGGGAAATGTGATGTCAGTTTGTCTACTAGTACTTGATGTGTGAGCTCACTAGTGTGTTTGTGACAGCTGAGGAACTGGGTGCAAATGATGGAAGAAGTTTCTGGAGCAGTGACTTTGTGGGTAGTCTGCGTTCTCCTCCTACGCACACTCCTTTTTCATCTTTCTCCACTCTTGCACAAGGGCATTAAATCTCCAACCCTAGCTGAAGGAGGTAAGGGGTAGCGTCGAACACAGGATGGATGAAAAGGTTTTACTCAGCTGCCCTTGAGACTTTTTTCTTTTTCTTCAAAAGACCAGGGTGAAAGCAGGCTTTAAAGGAAGTTTTGGACACCCTTAAGCTGCTACTCTGTCAGGGTTAAATGGTTGTGGATTGCATGGAGGTGACCACACAGGGACTTCTCTGAACATCTGCTGACACCCTTGTACAACAGCCCTCCTCAACATTTTGTGGCACTTCTGTACATACACGGCCCAGTTTCTTTCTTTTTCTTTTGTTTCTTTAGAAGGCATGTTTCAACTGTACTTGAGTTGATTCAGAATGTGCAGTGTTAAGGTATATTTTTGTTGTTGCTCTGTGTGGTCATTTTCCACTTGCCAGTTTAAAGTGGCAACAATACAGAAGGGTTAAACATTGCTCCTAGTTGTTCCAGTCTTCACATACAGCATACATTCTCATTGGATGTCTGATCTTTATTAACAAGCCACTTTTTGGAAGAAAAGGGGACTGGGAAATGAGTAGAATTCAGATGCCATATTTCTTGTAGCTCTGTGAAAAATCCAGATTGTATGGAAACTGTGCAAAACAAGTGCACAAACTTTAAGGCACACACTAGAAATGGCAGGAGAGGACTGGTATGTATTTGACTGAATGCGACCTGATGCACTGTGAGCTCAATGTGATGTGGGAGTTCTTTGTCAAGAGTAATAAATGATTAAAATATATTTAATGTAAAGTTAGTTACTTCAAAACATTACTGAGGACATCTGTATAACTTATATGAATGTATTGTCTTGCTATACTGGACATATCCAACCAATGCATTTTACTGTAAAGCAATAATGTGAGGAAAAAAATAAAATGGCAAAATAATTCCTGTAAATTTGTCTCATAAGTTCCTGTTTGTGAAATACGTAAAATTAAATGAGCCATTTTTACATGTACCTGATGCTTGTTCTGTTTCTCACAGCATGAATCTTAAGAGTTTTTAAATTAAAGGCTTTTTGATTATTTGTACCCACTTTTGAATAAATTAAGTGATGGAAAGTAAGTTAAGAATATTACTTGGGTACTTTTTTTTTTCCCACCAGTGTTTTTACTATTGTCCTCCAGTGAGCCCTTTTCTCATGTAACTGTTTATTTTATATATATTAAAAAAAGCAACATGGCACTGGGAGTTGATTTCACATTCACAGAAGACCACACTGGGTCCCACTCCTGTCAGGTAATAACAGAACAGGAAACAGAGGTTGTGATAACTGGATAATAGAAGACTGATCTAATGAATCTTAATTTCTGCTGTGATACTTGGATGGTAGGTTTAAAATTTGGCATAAATATGAAAGCACCAATACATCCTTTACATCAGCATTTCAGGCTAGTGGTGGTGGTTTAATGGTGGGGGGGAATATTTTCTTAACCTGCTTTGGGCCCTTTAGTACCAAGTGTACATCATTTAAATCAGTCTGCCTGATTATTGTTGCTGACTGTGTCTGTCCTCCATGACCAAATGACTCAAACTGTGATGGCTCCTTCCAACAGGATAAGTCATGTCCCAAAGCTCTAGACTTGTCTAGTTTCTTGAACATGTCAACGAGTTCACTGTATGGAATAGTCTCGAGTCACACAATCTCAATCCGATAGAGCACCTTTGGGATGTGATTGAAGATTCACGCCATGACAAATGTTCACAAATCTGCTATCATGTCAGTATGGAGCAAAATCTCTTAGGAATGCTTCCAGCACCTTGTTGAATCTATACCGTGAAGAATCGAGGAAGTTCTGAAGGCAAAGGAGTTCAAACTGGTACTAGCAAGGTGGAGCTGGTGAGTGTACTCTGCTGATATGAAAAGGGGAATTTTTAGAGTAGTGACCCAATTTTGGTGAAGTGCTAAGAGAGCCTTCACTGAGCCTGTACACTGTAAAGTGATAAATGGACTCTGCTGATGACCTCAGGCCCTTTACTTTGGCATCTGCTATCTGGGGAGTTTAAGGCAAAGAGGAGACCTCACTTTATCTGGAAGAACGTGCTAAACATAGATGAATGGTTGAACAGAAGTAGTTCTACCTGTGAAAGGATAAACTTTATGAACATACATTCTGAAACATACATGCATTATAATTTTAATTGTATGTAATTGTAATGTTTTATGGCATCCTCTGAAAAAATGTTTCTGACAAATACTTGCTATTTCCAGATATACACTACCACTCAAAAGTTTGGGATCACTTGTAAATTTCATTGTTTTTCAAAGGAAAACACATTTTCATACAAATCACGAACAATTGTATCCATTTTACCAAGAATTTTAACCATTTCACAAGCAATAAGATGATTTTTAAAGTGATCCACATTTTTGCATAGAGGCTTATTAGCAACTGTCAGTCCTCTGCATCAATCTCTTGGTATGGCTGCTAATTCAAGGTAGTAATTTTACAAGTCCAATTGATCACTTGAAAACCATTTTGTAATTGTGTTGCTCAGCTGAAAACTTGTACTAATAAGGGAGCAAAAGAAGGAACATGACATTCTTTAGGTAAGTTTAGTATCTGAAACATCAGCAGTTGTTTGTTTACAGGCTCAAAATGGCCAGAAAGAGAGAACTTTCTTTGGAGACCCATTAGTCTCTTGTTGGGCTTAGAAAGGAAGGCTATTCAATGCGAGGAATCTTAAAATCTTCTACCATACTGTTAACTGCTCCATTCAGAGATCAGCTTAAACTGGCTCTAACAAGGACAGAAAAAACAGTGTGATGCACAAGTGTGTAAGAAGACAAATATCTGAGCATGTAGTTTAAGACAAAGATGCCTCACAGGTCATCAACTGGCAACTGCACTAAATGGTACCCATCACACACCAGTGTCAGCATCAGCAGTGAAGAGGCAAACGTCAGGATGCTGGACTTCATGGCAGAATTGCAAAGAAAGACTGGCCAATAAAAAGAAAAGACTGAGATGGGCAAAAGAGAAGAGACATTGGACACTGGAAGCCTGGAAGAAGGTGTTTTGGACAGATGAGTCCAAGTCTGAAGTCTTTCTCTCACAAAGAACATTTGTAAGACAGGAGAAATTTTCAAAAATGCAAGAACAGTGGTTAATACCATCAGTTAAGCATGGTGGAGGCAGTGTGATGGTCTGGCGGTGCTTTGGAGGTGGTAAAATAGGAGATTCGTACAGAGTAGAAGGGACCTTGAGGAAGGAAAGCTGCAAAGCCATGCCATACCCTGTGGACAGAACATAACTGGGGCCAATTTCATCCTACAACAGGATAATGACCCAAAACACACCTCCAATTGTGTCATATTGTGTCAGTGAGATTGTGTGACTCGTATTGTGTCAGCAATATTTAAGGAATAAGCAGCCAGCCAGAATTTTGACTGTAATGGAGTGGCCAGCACATTAGCAGTATTCCATTTTCAGATTAATTTCATGTTTATTTCCACTGAAAATGAGAATTTCCAAGTGATCTCGAATGTTTAAGCGGCTGTGTATGTCCATGTTTTGAAGTTGGATTTTAAAAACGGTACTTTTACTCCTATTGGAGAATTATTAAATTGTTTTAATTAATAATTCTTTTTCTTTTTCAGCCTTGTTTGTGAGTTACCCCTCAATTTTTTTTTTTACAGCTGTAGTCGCTTTGCATTTGAAGACTTTAAATTTAAAACATACGCTATTTGGACAAAAATATTGGGCCACCTACACATTACACCTTCTTGAGCTTTTATGACATTCTATTTTAAATCCATAGGCATTAATATGGAGTTGGTTCCCTCTTTACAGCTACAACAACTTCCACTGGTCTGGAGAGGCTATCAATAGGTTTTGGAGTGTATCTGTAGAAAACAATTTCCTCCCTGGGATTAATAACGTATTCTGATTCTGATTATTGTTCATTCTTTCAAAAGAGCATTTGTGAGGTAAGACACTGATGTTGGATGAGAGGGCCTGGCTCACAGACACCATTCTAATTCATTCCAAAGGCTTTTCATGGGGTTGTGGTCAGGGCTCTGAGTGGGCTAGTCAAATTCTTCCACACCAAATTTATCCAGCAATGCCTTTATGAACCTTGCTTTGTGCACTGGGGCACAGTCATGTTGGAACAGAAGAGGATCTTTTCCAAACTGTTCCCACAAAGATGGAAGCATAGAATTATCCAGAATATCTTGGTAAGCTGAAGCATTAAGATTTCAGTTAAACTAAGGTGCCCAGGCCAGCCTTACAAAAACAACCCCATACGATTATCCTTTTTCCACCAAACTTTACAGTTGGCACAATGCAGTAAGGCAGGTAATGTTCTCCTGGCATTTGCCAAACCCAGACTCACCCATTATACTGCCAGATAGGGAGGTATAATTCATCACTCCACAGAACATGTTTCCACTGCTCCAGGGTCCAGTGGTGGCATGCTTTGCCATTCCATCCAACACTTAGCATTGTATTTGGTGATGTAAACACTTGCATGCGGCTGTTCAGCCATGGAAACCAATGTGATGCAGCTCCTGGTGCCAGTGTTAATGTTAGAGGAAATTTGGAACTCTGCAGTTATTGACTCAGGAGAGCATCTGTGACTTTTATGCATGAAGAACTCAGCGACCTTGCTCTGTAACTTTAAGTGGTCTGTCACTTCATTGCTGAACTGTTGTGGTTCCTAAATGCTTCTACTTTACAATAATACCACTTACAGTTGAAAGTGGAGTATCTAGGAGGGAATCTGACAAACTGACTTGTTGCAAAGATGGCATCTTATTTCTGTACAATTCAGTGAGCTCTTTAGAAGGACCCATTCTCTAACAAATGTTTGAAAAGGCAGTCTGTGTAGCTAGGCATTTCATTTTATACACCTGTGGCAATGGAACTGAATCAAACACCAATACTTTTGCCCTTATAATGTTTCAGCTTTCTAAAGTACTGTGATTTTTAAACTATTCAACAGTATCGGCTATGCAATCTGCTCTCATCATTTGGAATATTTATATGCCTGTTTCATTCAACAGTGTTAATATGTGTAATAAGTGTCATACAGTAAAATAACAGCTAAAAGTGGTGCCACTCTGCAAAGTTTTTTCTTTTTTTTGCATTGTTTACTGGTATTATTCTTAAGTAAATTATCTATTTGTAGGTATTTGAATTGGTGCTGAATTTGCAAAGTTTGCAGAACAACAAATTAAATGAAATGCATCATAGCTTGTCCAGAAACATTTTTCCTGTAATGCATTCTAATTTCTTAATGTAAGAGTTAATTAACTGGAAGCGACAACACTGGAGGACTATTTTGGACATGCTGATTCAATCAAGTTTTCTTCCCTAAAGCCAAAAGCAAAATGTATCAGTGCTTTTAAAGTTTTCATTGAAGCAGTTAAAAATACTAAATGAGTCTTTCTTGTTCAAATTACCCTTAAGATAAAGTCAAAGAGTTTATTGTAGTTCTTGTGGCTACTGTCTGACCAGCAGTGATTAACGATCTTTTCAGGAAATATAGTTATCTAAAAATCCTCTTTAATAAAATTCTAGCCCCATCACTATGGCTTGATTGCATTCTCAATTTTTACATGGTACAAGCTGATGTTCCTCAATACAGAATTCACAGTTTTTTAATTAAGTTCCAGCATCTTCCAGTCATATCAGCAGTGGATAAATTCACACTCAATCAATGTGCAAAGTAATAACATGCAACAATACTTTTCATTTTGGGATATGTGTTCAAATAGAAAGCAAATAAATCATCTGCTACTTAGTTGAAGCATCCCTGCACAGAATATCTAAATGAATGAGTCCCACTTCTGATTTAGACGTAGCTGCTGCAGCGTGTATTTCTCCTTGAGTGAATGATAAGTCATGATTTATTGGTCCTCACTGGAAGCTTGTCTCGCGTGATAATCAAGCTGAAGAGGGCTGTAGTTATCAAGCCAGGGTGACTGCAAACAATATGTTATTTACAGTGACAGCTGGCAACACATGAAGAGTCCACTGAGGGATGACTGGTGGGAAAATACATAGTATTATTTTGTGTATGATCGTGTCTTTCCTCTATCAATCCGGAGTTCCAGTCAGTAGCACCAGTAGGGGGCAATGTTGCAACAGGATTAATGTTTCAATGTTACCAACAAACTTTGCTCGACAGTAGCTCAGGATAAATTGAAAATTGAGCTCCTTTCCCCAAGTGACTTATGCTCTGGCACACTATGATAGAAAGTTTCAGATATCAAATTGTGACAAAGTCACACCATGACTGGAATGAGTGCTTTCTATACAATTTCATGCACAAAAAATATACTACATATCATTTGTTAATGATGGATGTCCATAACCTTCATCAGCCAGACAGACAGCCATCTGGTGAGACCAGCTAGGCCCATGCAAGCTACTGGTGCTTCTCCCTAATGAGCCACCCTCTTGGCTACCCTACTACAGTTAACAAGCTCCTCTGTCAGCCGTGATCTTGTGCACTGATGAGTTCCCTCTTTGCCCCCTAACAAGCCCGTTTGGGCAGCTACTGCGTGTCTCCCGTGAATGCCGGCTTAGCTCTCCTTCACCATTTGCTGTGCCACATTTAGAGACAAGGCCCACGCATCCTGGCCTTGACATATACAGCACCATAATCCTGCTTTGAAAAGTTGTTTATCTGTTCGCCCGCCGCCTCCACAGTTATAGTTTGGGGACATTTTCTTTCCTTGTTTGTGCCTTGCCAGTATTTTTGACACCACTTTGCTGTTTGGGCAAATTGCTGTGCTGCAGTGATGGATGGTTAGCAAACTGGGTTGCGGCTGCTCATAAGGGCATCTGGTACTGCTGAACACAAGGTGTTGTGGGCCGCTCTGCTTCCTTAACTAGTGGTGTGCTCCCCTAGCACCTGAACTTTGACCAAATTACCCACTCAGTTTACAAAAGAATCATTTTGTAAGCCTATTAACATTATGCATACAGTTTTAGTTGGCCATGTTCAGAGAAACCATTTCTGACAAATGCCTCTACCTCAATAAAAGAAGGAGTATGGGAGTTTTTGTTCTTGCAGAAGCAAAATCGTGGTGTCTAGCTAGTGATATATAACCCTACAAAAAAGAAAAGAAAACAAAAAAAAAACACTTCAGAGACACTTAAGTTTTTTCCAGTATGTCGTTAATCTTTTTCTTTTATTAAGAATATTGCATGTGATCAGAAAGTTCTACAGCTCAGCACATAAGAAAAAAAAATCCTTAACGATCTGATTTAATTTTATGCTGTTTCTCGTTCATGGTCATCTCCTTGTGCAGCTCTGGAATGCTTCCAGCATGGCTGCTATTTTTAGACAGCAGCACTTCAGGCCAGGAGTGTTCAGGAGCCCGTTAGTTGTTTTACTCTACATTCACTGATCTGTACACTGTTAGGTCCTCTTACAATATCAGGCTGTCACCCAAGAGTTGTCTGCAACTTCCTGAAGCATTTAAGGAGGAACATGTGTGAACAATCCTTTTGTGCCATCCTGTTTTTTGGCATAACAATACAAAAATCACTCATCATCTTTTCTACTCACTAGATTTGGCTTGAGCAAAAATGAAATTAAAATTAAAAATTTGCTTTGTTGACACAGTGGAGGAGATCCAGCAGGCATTTCTGACCCAAAAGTGTAAGCTGTCAGATCAAGACTTCCAGGGGATGATCTAAAAAGAGCAACTGTACTAGAAGCAGGCCAGAAGTGTTCAAGGACACTATCTTCTAGGTGAGATGAGTCAAATTCAAATCAGGTACTTCTCTTAAAGTATTCTGATTCTGATTATTTTTTTAACGGATGGAGTCATGGAACATTATTACATGACATTAGTACATTACATTATTACATATCACACATTTGCACCAAATGATGCTGCTGGCCTTGTGCAATTTGTTGTGTTGTTGTCTTTTATTTATTTATCTTTTGTATTTATTTATCCTGTATTATTGTGTAGTTGTGTATATTGTGTATATTTCTGTATATAACTGCTGGGTTTTATATTTTCTATCTTGCTGTTTTATATATTTTCTATTTTGCTTAAATCTTACTTACTTTCTTTTTTTTTACATGCTACACCGAGACCTAAGAGTCAGTATTTCGTTCATCCTGTAATGGGTCGAATGACAAATAAAAAAGTTTGAGTCTGCATGCTGTTGTATGCACTAATGTCAGTTTCATTTTAAAATTAGGGAGAATGTACACTCACTGGCTATTTTGTTAGGTACAGGTGTTGAACTACTTGTTAACACAAATAGCTAAACAGCCAATCAGATGGCAGCAACTCACTATATTTAGGCATGGCCAAGACAACCTGCTGAAGTTTAAACAGAGTATCATGATGGGGAAAAAAAGGTGATTTAAGTGACTTTGAATGTGGTTGTTGGTGCCAGAGAGGCTGGTCTGAGTATTTTGGAAACTGCTGAGCTACATCTCTTGGGTTCACAGAGAATGGTTAAAAAAAAGAGAAAATATCCAGTGAGCAGCAGTTCTCAGGGTGAAAATGCCTTGTTGATGCCAGAGGTCAGAGGAGAATGGCCAGACTGCTTTGAGCTGATTTTAAGGCAATAGTAACTCAAACAGCCACTCATTACAACCAAGGTAAGCGGAAGAGCATCTCTGAAGGGTCAACATGTTGAACCTTGAAACTGGCCGGCTACAACAGCAGAAGACCATGTGCCACTCTTTACAGCTGAGAACAAGAAACTGAGGTTACAATTCACACAGGCTCATCACAATTGGTCAATAGAAGATTAGAGGAGAAACAAACATTGCCTGGTTTAATGAGTCTCAATTTCTGCTGCCACATTTGGACGGTAGGGTTAGAATTTGGAGTAAATAGCATTGAAGCATGGAGCCAATCTGCCTTGTATCAACAGCTCTAGCTGCTGCAGTGATAGCATAATGTTGCGAGGGACGTTATCTTGGCACACACTAATACTGATTGAATATCATTCAAATGCCACAGCCTACCTGAGTATTGCTGCTGATCATGTCTCTCTCCTCATGACCACAGTGTACCCATGGCTACTTCCAGCAGGATAACACACCATATCACAAAGCTCAAATCATCTCATACATCTTATACATCTTGGATGTGCAGCCAGCAAATCCACAGCAACTGTGTGATGCTATCATGCCAATATGGACCAAAATATCAGAGGGATGTTTCCAGCACCTTGTTGAATCTACACCATGAAGAATTAAGGCAGTTCTGAAGGCAAAAGGGGGTCCAACCTGGTCTTAGCAATGTACCTAATAAAGTGAGCATCACAAACTTAATTTGCTGTGTTCTCTGCTCCATATTTTCTGCTCATTATTGAGTCAGGGGAGTCATCCATGGGGCCTGTGTGGAGCTTGTCCTCCACTATCTCCATACAGGTCCCATGGATGGAAATAGGGGTCACTGGTGTTTTGGTGCTTCTCATGCACACAACCAGGTTTAATCTTGTCCCTGTTGGATATTGCCATTTAAAATTTCTAAGTTAACAGTTCACAATCTTTAAGTGATACATTGTTATGGTACTCTACTAAAACCATGTGACCTTTACGTGGTATTTAAATTGTCTGCAAACTTTATAACTCAATAAAATTAAAATGAACCGAATAATGCTAGAGACAGTGACATTATCAGAGCTGTAACCTGGGGTCACTGGCTGTTTTTTTAAGCAACCCAGCTGATAATGAAGTCACGTTTAAGATAGCACAGAAATCAAGCTGTAAACTCAGAGGACAGTCAACTATTTTCAAACTAACAGCAGGACTTTCTACCACCATGCACGCTCAGCTTTCATTTATGCTTATCTGTTTATGACAGCTCCCACAGTCTATTCCCCTGTGCATTGTGGCTCAGTGATTAATCCATTCTGCACAAGCTGTACACTTCGTGAAGGTAACACAATACCTTCTTATCTATCTGTGTATGAATATTAAGTAGCCAGCCCTGGTGAAGCCAGCAATGTTGCAATGAAGACTGATAGTCCTGATAAGACCACCTGGAAGTATCCACTAATGGTGACTCATGCGTTGAGCCCTTTTAATCAAGGTTAGAATCAGGATGTGCAATAGATCACTTGAGTGTTGTGGACCTCTGTTGTGCTATTCTGCAGACATCAATCATTCCAAGAACACATTAGTGTTGGAAAGAGTCCAAGGTTTGCATTTGTTTCCTGAAATATAGATTCACACCCAGGGTCAAATCTAATTTTAAATTAAAACAGGAAAGCTGACTCAGACACATCCCTTGTTTTTTTCAGGAGAAACCACAATCATGATTCAGAGTATTAAATTGGGGAGCTTTCTCCTTTACGGACAAAATATGTTTTATTAAACTTGGTAAATCACTAAAATAACAGAATCATAGCTATTTTTCAACGTGGGGGAGTTTACAAACCACACCAACTCAGCCACAAAGTGCAGCCCACACAGAATGCGGTTGCTGAGAGCTGATGTGCATAGTGTGTGAAAGTTACCAACACTGCTGAGTCATGAAGTGGAGAGTTCCAATCCTCTTCTGCCATTAATATCAACACAAAAACTATGCATTGGGAGGTTCATAGTACAACCTTTTTATTACTGACCTTTAATTTACCTGGAAGTAAACTCTTGAGATTAAGAATCTCTTTTGCGAGTGTCTTGCAAGGTCAAACAGTTGCATCTGAGTGAAGGGTCATGAATCATGCTTCTTTATTTGGCAGTCTGATGGATGAGTCAGGGTTTGGTGAACGTCAGGAGAACATTACCTGTCTAACTGCATTGTGCCATCAGTAAAGTTGAGTGCAGGAGGGATAATGGTATGGGGTTGCTTTTTGGGGGATGGCCTGGGCCTTTTAGTGTCAGTGAAGGGAAATATTAATGTCTCAGCTTACCAAGATATTTTAGACAATTATGCTTCCATCTTTGTGGGAACAGTTTGGGGAAGGTCCTCTTCTGTTCCTGCATGACTGTGTCCCAGTGCATAAAGCAAGGTCCATAAAGGCATGGTTGGAGGACTTTGGTGTGGCTGAACTTGACTAGCCCACTCAGAGCCCTGACCTGAACCTCACTGAATGCCTTTGGGATGAACTAGAATGGGGACTGTGAACCATGTGAAGGTGGCCCAATACTTTTGCCCATATCTAATGGCACCAACTCCTTAGTAATCTCCTCTGTGCACTGTAGTTCAAAAAGCAGGTTTGATTGGTTTTGCTTGTTACTTAGTCTATTTGCTTGTTTTGTGCTGCATTAATTATTATCATTTGGCCACAAATAATGAATGCCAAACTGGCACATTTGTAACTTAAAAAAGGTATAGTAAACATGTTTAAACTCAGAGCAGTCTTTGATCAACATTAGCACTCATTTAAAATTGCATTTCTGGCCACTTTACAAATGTCAAGCAGTCCAATATTCACTCTCCTTCTAAATTTGTTTTGGTTTCTATAAACTCCTGAGGGAAATATCTGGCTCTTTAGCTGCTAAATGCTCCAGCATGTTTACCAACTACTGTAGTAGTAAAGTACTGGGTTTTTCTAGGATTTTTATATTATGGGCCTCATGCCAATTCAATATGAGGGGGCATGTGCTCTCAGATTGTGTGGCTATGGAAATGGTTAAATCCAGTTTACACAGTTAAGGCTTTAAATGTTGAATAGTAAAATTTAGAAATCTGTTTGTCTGTCTGCCACTCTATTAACAGCTATCTGCATGCAAAGGACACTATTTTTGGTATTTGTTTCTTTTTTCAGATTTCTTTTTGTTGCCTGAATTCTACTGACCAATTACCTTTGAACAGGCTTTGACTGCATACAGGCAAACAGACCATTATTTTACTTTTTATTATTTTTTAAGCTCTACCTGAATTCAAAAAATGCCCAGCATTGGCCTGGTAAGCGGCCCTGGTAAGTGCTGAAAAATTCGCCCTTGCCCCTAGAGACTAACGAGCTGGTAGAACCACCTTCAGCAGCAATAACTGAAGTACTGATTTTCTGTATGACTTTATCTGTCTCCTAGATTGCTGTGGAGGAACTCTGGGCCCACTCTTCTTTACACTTCTTCAGTTCATTGAGGCTTGTGAGCATTTCTTAATGCGCAGCTCTTTAAAGGTCCCATCACAGCCTTTTGGTGTCATGAACTTTAATATTTAACCTCCTAACTGAGTCCTGTAGATTCTTAGATGTAGCACTTGAGATTTTTACAATTTCTCTGAGCCTTGCACAGTCTGAACTTAGGGTGAATTTGCTGGCACATCCACTCCTGGGAAGATCGTGGCATTGTGTGAACACACCTGAAAGCTCCAGACCAGCAAACTGCCAAAATGTCTGCTTTTATAGAGGTGTTCACAACGGCTGATGATCAGTGGATCAAGTGCATTTGATTAGCAGCACCTGGCTGCTACCTCTTAATTTCTATTGAAGCAGAAAGGATGCACTTAGATTTTCACAGGACTGCATAGTCCTGTGAAAGCTTTCTTTTTCACACAACTGTACAAACTTTAGATATATAATAGTCTCTGTAGAGCCCAATGATGTATGGATAACCAATTTTAGCTAACACTGTGAAAACAGGCAGAATTTAATGCATTTGTAAATGAGAAGGAGCTTCAGAATTCCCCTGTTTAAATGTCAGAAAAGTCAACATTAGAGCTTCTGGTCTTTGGCAGATAATGGCTGAGGTATTCTTCTTGTCAAAAAAATAATGCATCAGCACTTAAATAAACCATGCAAAAGTCAGTAGTTAATATTGAAGGTTAAAACAGCATTTTGAGCCATAAACAGAGAAAATCTTGTCATTTTGTTGTCTAGTGTTTCCATTAAAGGCTGCAGAAAACAATGAAGGAATACACTGACTTGTAATTTATTCCAGTTGCCAGAGTAGCACTGCAATTATTCCTGCTTTCTTACAGGTTAACTGAACTGAACATGCTTGACATTGTGTATCTTTGATACACTTGCTGAAGTCACACACTAGCCAAAATCTTGAGCTTGTAATTCTTCTGAAATGATTTTTTTCCAGTGTACTTTCATTTGGTAGAAAGATGAATATTACAAGCATATGCAAAATGTGACTTAAGTCAGCAGTGGAACTCTACAAATTGCTGTGGGATATATGATTAGGTAAATACTTGCAACGTTTTAGCATGATTCTGCAGGAGTGAAGGCCATTGTTTGTTGTCCAGTGGACAATAAAACACTGTAATTGTATGATGGAGTCACTGAGTTATTTACATATAGATTACTGTGCACACTGGGCTGTGTAGTTAAAGGGTTGTGTAGCCACCAAAGTGATTACGGGATGAGTACAGAGACATTTACTAACAAGTGAAACAGAGCGAGCCACCGGTGGGGAAACTCCTTCAAGTCAGCAAATATAAAGGTAGGCAAGAGATGTCTGTGGCACTGGAAATGCCACCTTCATCGTATTGGTTCAGATTTAAATTAGCTGAGACGAAGTGCTGCAGGAAGCCATGGATACACAGTAAATCAGATGCAGAGAAAGAAAAAAACACTTTTACCAACTTATTACATATGGAGAGAGCACAATTACATTCCTGATGTGCAGCCTTGGTGATTTATAGATGAGTCTCTTGCTCAGAGGGTCTCAAAAAGGTGATCTGTTGCAGAGGCAGCCACAGGTAATTTATTCTGTTCCCAAGTTTGCCATTTACTCCCCCCCACCCCCTACCACTTGCGCTGACAAGATTTATTCAAACAATAGTGGCATTATGCTGTTATATTATAGGCCTAACAATAACAGAAAAAAAGACTGGGTCTCATTCACAGATATGAAAGTTTTAGTACTAAGGACTGGCTCTGTAGCTTATATTCATACAGGAAGACAGTTTTATATTAATGTAGGATTTGGTTTTTAAATTTTATTCTATTAAAACAGCATTTTGCTGAGTCTACTGTTTAATAATGTAAGCTGCAGCAGAAAGCCAACCGGGCATCTTGAAGCCTGTTAAAATTTAAGAAAATAATACCAGTGTCATTTCAACATTTAGAATAATGGTCTGTTTACATATAATAATTAATTTTGCTGTGCATAAAGTGTGTAATTAGATGTTTGAAATCCACTTGTTTATGCGGAGCGGTGTCAAACCTAGATTAACCACTGTTTCTGCTAACAAGCATGTTTTAAATATAGAAGGCTGGGTGTGACAATAAAGGGTGTAAGGTGACACAATTTTTTAGGATTATTAATTTGGAGGGAGTTACGTTTCTTCCTCTATGTGATAGGTGATTGACAGTAAACAGTGCAATGTCATATAAGCATTTCATTGCACACTGTGCATTTATAAGCACTGATAAAGAACAGATTCACCTAAGATATGTAAGTACATCCTGCTGCATATAAGAATATTAATTAATGATGTAAAAATGTTCCCTAATTGTTTTGGAAAAGAGATTAATGCAGTAAGCCAAAGTTGAAACAGGAATGTCTTTAAACTGAGATAGATGTTTACTACATAGTTTAACTTAAAACTGATTCCATCAAAAATGCATTAGTTCGCATGAGGTAGCGCAAAGAATAAAATGCAAAACCCCTCAAAGCAAGCACTAAAGACCGCTGTCAGTATAAACAATTATAATAACGGTTATCATCAAACTCTCCAGGATTTGGGGTTTCTCCAGCTCCAGAAGGCTTGGGAGATTAAAGGCAATGTTTTAGATGCCAAAAATTAATTTATCCTCCACTATTATTCTTCTTTTGCAGGAGCAGATCATCTGCCTCCATCTTACCCAATCCCTTACATCCTCTTCAGTCACACCAGTTCTCAGCATGTTCTCCTTCAGTCACACTATTCTGCAGTAAACTGTCCTAACTTCGCCCTTCTTTCAGTGCCACTTCCACAGGTATTTTGGAGGTGGGAATATTTACTGTAGTCTTGAAGTTATCTCTTACTGACAAACATGGCTGGAAATCAGGGCAGTGGGTACTGCTGTGGCTTGTGCCATCCACTGGAAATAACTGCACTGATTTTCACTTGGGCTGTAGAATCCAGTTGACTGCCTCGATTGTTTAGGTGATGCGCTCTCGCCAGACCAAATTCATATTGGTTGGACAATTACTAGTGTTAACACTCTGAACTTTTACGGTCTACAGACTAACTGACACCATGTCAAAGAAGTTGCCAGTATCAGAGCAGTGTAAACCTTTGCAGTAGTTTTCATATTACTCTACTAAATTATATTACTAACTACCAACAAGTGGTATATTCTAAAAATGGTAGGATAACTGGTCTGTGTTAGGATGTGATGTCAACATTCATATTTAACACTGTCATTTAAAAAAATTGACATGTTTTAGGGTATTTGGTCTATTGGAGATTTTTTTCTTTGTTTTCCAACATCTCTCAAAGGTATTGGAGGGATCTGAGGGCCTGGGAGTCCTTGATGAGGCCTTCATTGTCAATAAAAGTTTTATTTGCATTGGAAGTTGCGGTTCTTGCTTGTGAAATAATTTTATGTCATTGACATCCAGCCACTGTTTCATTAGCTCCACAGCCTGTCAGCAGCAGCTACACCTAGATCAACTTGGATATGAAGCCCCCTTTTTCCACAAAATTCATAAAAATTTCATAAAAAAATTAGATGTGACTCAGTTGTTATCTCTCAGACCAGGGCCAATGCCTTTGTAGGATAACACCAATAAAGGCACCCTACACCTCCCATCTCCTTACCAATCATACAACACATCCCAAACCAAAGCCTAGTGATTTTCTTGTGGGATTTGGATTAAAATGAAAAGATGGCAAGAAACATAGATTTGTTCACTACTTGGAAGGTCTAAAGTTGCCTAAATACTGCTGTTCAATCAGTGGTTCATGTTTTAAGTACGCATATTTAAAGAATGTCAAATTCTGTCAGATCCAGATCAAATCTGGATAAAATGAGCTGATGTGCTGAAGAGGTGTCCATTTCATGATTTTGTGCACTACTGTTAGTGCTTAAAAAAATAGCTCAGTCAGGAGTGTTAGATGATTTAAAGGATCCTTGATTTTATCCTTGGTTTTGGGTGTGAATTAAGAATTCCCCCCTTTGGGATGAGTAAAGTACTATCTATCTAGAACCTTAAAAACTGGGAAAAGAACATTAAATCTAGTGGAAAAATCCAGATTTTCTTCTGGATCAGATTCAGTTTCATTTTATCTATAAATTAAATGTATTTGTCTCATGAAATGTGCATTTGTCTCATACATATAAAACTTGGCCAATTTTAAAATATTTTTCAAAGTAAGATCATTCATATATACGTATATACCTGCCAAGTTTGATGAACCTTCTCAAAATCTGTAATGACTTATTGTGATAACAGCGGATACTGTGGATGTGGCACGACCAGGTCATAACCATATTATCTTCCGACTTTCATCTGTGAGATATAATTATTTAATAGGCCGCACATGATAGCTTTTTATGCCAACAAATAATTTAGACTAAAGAGACTAGCAGGTAGAGTACACTGCTCATACTGGGCAAAATAGTTAATGTAGAGATAATATGAAATCACCCAAGGTTTTATTATATTTTAAGTAAAACACCAGGGGTTCAAGTGGAATTTGGCAGGTGGGGAAATCGTAAGTTCTGGTGGAACAGTGCAGTATGAAGACATAAGAGATAAGTCATATAGAATTTTCAGTTGTGAGCTGCAGTAGGCTTTCTTCAGGTCCAAGCTGTGGTTAGCTCATCTGTTTTGGTTCTGACCTTTCCTGCTCATTTGGATTTAACCAACTACTTTCTACAGTATATAAACACATGCAAAATCAGCCATCATGGCTTCCTTTTAACCTTAAGCTAGTGTAGAATTTGGCAAGTGTCACCAAAGAACTTCATTAGCTTAAATTCAAGCTGATGACTCTGAACAAAGTCCTTCTAGATGTGATTCTAGAAGGACTTTAGAAGAACCAAAAAATACCAGTCTGCCCTTCACCAGTCCAACATACACTCACTCACTAGTCACATTATTAGATACATCTTGACATGATAGGATCAGAATCGGAATTAGAATCAGAATACTTCCTTAATCTCAAGGGGGAAATTGCATAAATATCACGCAGTTGCCACAGATCTGTCAGCTGCAACTCTCACGTTCCACTACATCCTGAAGTATTTCTACTAGACTGAGCTCTGGTGCCTGTGGAAGCCATTTGATTACAATGAACTCACTGGTGCTAGAGAAACTAGCCTGAGAAGATTTGAGCTCTATGACATGATGTGTTATCCTGCTGGGAGCAGCCATCAGAAGATGGGTACGCTGCAGTCATAAAGGGATAGACACAGTCAGGAACAATACTCAGATAGGCTGTGGTGTTTAAACAATGCTTAGTTGGTACTAAGGGATTGAAAGTGGGAGGATTTCTTCAAATCAACAAGCAATTAAATTACTTTCATTCAATACAGGCATTGGCAAATTGGTAAAACACAGAGGCTGCAGGCCAGACTTGGCCTGCTAAAGGGTCCAATCTGCATGGCTTTGGAAAATCTAGAAATTTCAGAGAAGGAGGAAAAGAATTTTGGATCTTTAACTGTATTTTCATCAGTTTTACAGTCTTTTTCATTTTTAAGATTGTGTATTACTTTGGGATGTGGCAGGCCACATGTGCCAAAGTAACACAGAATATTAACTGTTTTTTTTTTAACAATAAAAATTTCTGTTTTTAACACCATAAGAAATGACATTTTCTTTCAAGTCACAGGTCATTTCTGTTTTTTAAATCAAAGAGGAAAGTCTTTGTTTCTTACAGTGTAAGCCCAATAAGAAATACATTTGGGTTTCTTTGATCTACTACAACAGCAATTCTTTATTATGTGTAAATTAAACTTACACTTTTTCTTATGACATCTCAGAGACTGAATGTGTAGTGAAACATCTCCAGATTTAAAGTAAGGGGAACAGTTTGGAGGTATCTTTTTTGATAGGGTATTAGCAGGCCCACATGATATCTGGGCCCACAGAATTCCTCACACAGAGTTTGAAGAGGTGCATGTTGCTAGGCAAATTCCACCTCTCTGTCATTGGTGTATGTCGCTGTGACTTTGATTGGTGTGAAAAGACTTTCCTGAAAACATGTCCTGAAATCTTCACAATGAAATTAAAATTCCGCAGGTTTTCCCCCTGGATCACTGTAGAAAACTATGAAAAAAAATCACAGATTCCATCCAATCTTCTACAATAATTCACAGGATTAGGGGAAAGAGAAGAAGGAAAAGATGAGCATAGAAAGCTGACAAACAACAAACAGTACAAAGCACAAGCAGGACAGAGAAAACAGGAAGCTACTGATATGCAATAGTGGCAAATAAATGTGAAGCGAGTGAAATAGAATAGATAGGGTGGAGGAGAACTGCTAATTACATGATAGGCAGTCCCCAGCAATCCAACCCTATAGCACCAAAACTGAGAGATGGTTCAGGGTCACCCGATTCACGATATTAGGAGCAATATTACACTATGTCGAAGTTAACATTTGCTTATTTATCAGCCTTAGTAATGCAGAGTTCCTGTAAGACAGCAGCTTTACTGAAAACAGACAACCAGAATGAACTGGATGTGGTCCATACCTCAGAAATATTTCATACTTCACCAACAAGAACAATCAATATATCTCTATAAAGGGGATTCTGTGAGAAGAGACTGACAGTTTGAACTAATACTGTGAGCCACATACTGAGCCTATTCTTTCAGTTAGATGATTTGCTGTTTGATGAGACTAAAGCAACAAACAGTGGAAATGGGAAATGAGTTAAGAGCCTCTGTGTGTATTTTTAATTTTTTTGAAGTTGCAAAACTGCTTTTTGTGTATTTTGTATATTGCAAAAAAGACATAGTCAGTAGACAAACAAATACCAAGCCTCTATTTTAGATTTACATCTTTTCACATTCTGCAGTTTCATCACTTGATGGCAACCAATGTTCATTTTAGTAAAGCTTAAATGCCATCTATGAATATTTACCTTCGTCTTTGCAGCTAATTCAGTCTGATTTAGCTTCGAGCAGCTCTGCAAAGGACAATTTAAGAACCGTGTATGAAGTCATATTTTAAGTGTGCATTATGCATCACGAAATGAAAAATATCACAAAGGATTGTTGAGTAGCTTAAAGTCTATATCAAGCTTGAATGGGAAAACATTTTGCTTTCAAAAACTACAGCAAATGGTTTCCTCAGTTCCCAGACGCTTACAGAGTGTTGATAACGGAAGAGGTGATGCAACACAGAGGCAAACATGTCCATGCCCTAGACTTGTTTGCAGGCAAAAAATTAAAAATCAAAGAACAATAAAATTTCTTAGTTTCAACATTTGATATATTGCCTTGTAGACTTTTCAGTTAAATATGGGGTTTAAAATTTTTGCTAATGGTGTCTTCTCTTTTTACCATTTTACAGAGCTTCTCACCTTTTTATTGAAGATGGAACTGTAAAAAGAAAATGTCACTCAGTCTCTTTGTGACTCTGCAGCTGACAGTTATCTTTAATTGAGTTGGGCCATTCGGCATCTGAGAGTGTGTCCCTTTGAGCCGAGATGGGCAGTTAACCTTAGATAACCTGATGAGAGTTAAAAAAATGGACTACCCTCGTGTGGTTGGGCTCTCAACCTCCTTCCACAACACTCAGATATATTAATACTAGTCGCTGTAGAAACATGAAGGCAGTTCATTTGCTGAAAAAGTTAAACCAGGTTAGTGCAGAGGTGATAACTGGTAACAGAACAAAAAAGAAAGCTGGAAGGTGATAATGAGAACTGGAAAGAAAAGGAAGAAACTGAGGAAAGGTTCATACATTATTATCACATCTTGAAAATAAATTAAATGACTGCCTTCCTCCAAGTGTGGTAACCTTAGGGGGCGGATGCTCCAGGATTCCAAGAATAGGCTGCTTACTCTAACTATTTATGTGCCATGTGGATTCTTTTGTGCAAAACATCATCAACTGACTTTGTACTTACAAACACCACAAAAGCACCAAATAATCATATATTAAACTAAAAATGCTCTTTATATAATCATAATCAACTGTATGGAAAAAGAACCCATGCTCTTGTTATTATTTATTAATTTCTACTTTTATTAAAACATCATTGGCCGCCAACATGTAAAGAATGTACATAATAATAATAATAATAATAATAATAATAATAATGATAATAATAATAATGAACTGAATAACATTTGAAATTTCTCTTTTTTGTGTTATTATAGTTCTTCTATTTTGTCAATTCTTTAGTGAGGCGTTCTTGGGATTCTCTGACTTCAAGGCTTGAGATAGTTTTAGAGGAATGTACAGTACAGGAATCAAAACACACCTTTGCCCCATCATTTTGTTTTGCTTCTGACATCTACATTTTTTGTTTCATTTGAAGTTCATCACACCCATCACTTGCATCTGTTTCAAAACAACTTGAAAAAGCCTAAAGCTCCTGTGGTCAACAGGCAAGCGTTCAGACATACTTACTCCTGTGTGTTCATAGCCACATTCTTACACTTTAATACAGGCTTGGATGCCTGCAGAGGATGGTATAGTGCTTTGAGCCGGTGCTTTGATCAGACTTTTGGTCGTAAAGCATCACACTGACTGTGGCAGCAGCTCCCACAGAGCACCTTCCTTAGCAGAACCAAACATGGAAGCCATCAACCTTCCGCTAGTACAGAATAGATAGCCTCTCATGACTGACCCTTGCCACTCTCTGCTCCTCTTTTCCATCACTGCTTCACACTGAGTGGTATGTCCTTTGGTGCTGGAATTCAAAGGAAATGCCACAGATGCGCTGTCATAAAAGTGACCTTTAAAAAATACAAGATACTCACTGAAGGGGAACCAGCTGTCCATTTTACACAACATAATGTCACTGGGCTGAGCAGTGTGGAGATTGTCTCTAAATAAAGTTTGAACTTTTAAAACATCTGAAACAATTAAAAACACAACAGCACGATAAAAACCTTTGTTTTGACTTGAAAGTCTGCTTGCTGCACTCAGTCAAGTGTAGGTTTACAGTATATTCTGACAGGCAGGTGATGCTAGAAATCTCTTTTATGGTTTCACAGCAGTTCATGTGGGCTTGACAAGAGCAGAATATCATCCTGTCATGCAGCTGATTTCTCTATTCTCTGTCCTCCTCTCCTAGAGCTTTCAGTAAGCTTGTACTGTTGCTGAGTCCAGTGCTGGCGGTCATGTGTCAATGACATCCTGCGCTGGTGAAGGTTCATGTGGTAAACTGGTGGCATTGGGCAGTGGCTGTGTGTGGCTGACAGAGTTCTGCTGCAGCTCTAGTGCCATTGCGTTCTGTGGGTGGGGGAACTCTTTCACCTGTCTGCGATACTCCAGGAAGGTGGAGGCCTTGGTGGCGATGGCCACCACGTTCTTGCCAACAAAGATTGTGGAAACCCGACTGTCCTGAAACAACACCATGTTTACACCACGTATGAGTATAGTGACCACGTTTATGGTGACCAAGCTTAGGACTGGGTACAGCATCATTTTCTGGGGTGACATGTGCTCCCCCTGCATACTGATTTCACTGAGTGAAACACAGGGCAGAATAAGCAGCAGGATGTAGCAGTAGAAGAACATCAGGCCCTCAGCCCAGATGGGCAGGCCTGTCCGCTGGGGCTCCCATAGGTTGGCTTGGATATCCAGCAGATCCAGGAGGTCCAGAGCCACCCAGAACAGGCGACTCCTCATGTCCTCCTTCTTCCGGAAAGTTCGCACATATTCCATGCTATCCAGAGCCACTAAAACCAAGTATAACCCAGGCACACACACAGATAATAGTAACGTCAATGCCTTCCGTGCCACTGTCTCCAGACTCTTTCTGTCAGCCTTGCAATTTTGGAAGACAAAGTAGAGTTTGATCTCCAGGACAAAGATGTACAGAAACCACAGGATCATGGCGTATCCTCGTCGGGCGGTGCGCACTTCGGCACCGACCCAGACTGCCACATACCGTAGCACTATCAGGAAGCATACGTCCCCTACCAGCACTATTATACACACACCAATCTTCCTAGGACCCTGGTTCTGCTCCACCAGGTAAGCGTCCATGAAGGCCATGCTGGTCATGATGACAATGGTGGTCAGGCAAACGTGGCGTTTGTCTGGGGGTGGCAACACCATGGCGAGGGCACCTGCTGGCTCTCACTCTCAGGCCACTGTATTCAAAAATAAAAAAATAATGTAGTCTGGATGGTAAATTGTACACTCCAAACCTTTAAGGCTGGAGAAAAAGGGTTTTTAAGGTGTTCTGACAGATCTTGTGTGGACAAGAGCAAATTCTCAGCTACAGTTTATTTTATAAAAAAATAAGTCACTGCACTAGTAGTCCACAGAGAGGACAATTATTGCAGTTTAGAAACAGAGCCCTGCGTTGGGTAAGATGCTAGCTGCTGATTGCTCTCAGACCATGTAAAAAGAGCAACCTCACCTTGTCACTCAGCGCACTTCCATTGATCTAGCTCTGCCCCTGAGCAGTAGCTACACCAAGGGCTCTACAGCTGACACATCATGACTGATCGTAATCCACACACGGTCAAATGGAGAATGCTCTGAGAGCAGGCTTTGTCTAATGGACATGTGATTGGATGGTGGGACACTGTGCTGCAGTGTAGGAATGTTTATGAAGGTTATTATTTTTGTATGCAGTGGATATATGCATGCGCGTGCTGCAGCTATGCGAGGAATCCCATTTTGAATACTCCTGTGGACGGTGGTGCAGTGTGTGCGGCTCCTTGCAGTCCTGCAGTGTGTGTGAAGGGAAACGGAGGCGAGAGAGGAGAGGAGTCTGCAGTGGCCAGAGGCCCCCAGCCGCCATAAATCATGGAGACAGCAGGTCAACGGCCCGTGAGGTCTTGCGTCTGATGCCGGCTTCCCCGGGGGGAGGCTCTTACACTGAGCTGAAGATCCATCCTACCCCCCTTCCTCTTGCCACGTGCCAGACTCTCCAAAGCCTAAAGGAGGAAGAAATAAAGAGGAGAAGAGGGGGAGGGAAAGTAGAGGAGAAGAAGAAAGAAACCTGTCAGCAATACTGGGCCATATAACACAGTTTCATTGCCAACAGCCTTCCACATATGAGGAGCCAAGTAATGTGTCAGCTTGGCTCAAATATAGGCTGTTTCACTATTGATGGGACAGAACCTATTGCACATGTAAGACTGCTTCAGGATGTTATTCCCTCTCTATTGTCTGTGATGTGTCACATGACAGCTGGTTGCATGGCTTAATATGCTCCCATGGAAGAGTTAATATATTTAGCATATTTAGGGCCATAATACCCCGTAGTTTAATTCTGGGAGTTAAATTAATCGAGGATTTATTACAAAAACATGTAAAAATCCATTTTAAAGTTTCATACGGTAGCTAACTGCACCTCTTTCTTTTCATTTCCTTTTTTTTTTTACCTTCAGTTCAAGCTCCATTTACAATCTCCAGTTACACTCTGTTTTTGCTGAATGATGTTTCAAGGTGTTTCTGTTTTGACCTGTTTAGCATTTGAGCTGATGTGTGTATCGAAGCGTGTGACAGGCTTGGTTTGGGGAGGCTGTGGGGGCATCTTTAATAAATAAAAAATAAATACAATAAAACAGATGCCTAGCTCTTAACTTGCCAGCGGGAGCTTACCTTGTGCACTGGCCTCATTCATAAATAACACAGCATGTCTAAATATTAGCACGGAGAAAAAAAAAGGCTGTGTAAAAGAAAGTGAAATGTGCTAATTGAGCAGAAACGTCTCAATCAGTTTGAGCTTGGTGAGCTTCACACTGAGCTGAAACTAGAGTTTATCTGTCGCTCTGTTCATTTCTGCCTGCTCCTCCTGTCACTGGATCCTTCAGGCAGAACGCATCTAAATCACATTAGTGTTTCTGTCAGCTGAAGTGCTTTTTCAAATCAAGACATGACTGTATCCTTCAGAAACTGCTGGTCATACAAACAAAGTTGTCTGGGTAATGCAAGTCTCGCTGAAAACTTCTGCAGTGTTGAAAATATCCCAATATTTTCAGAAAAAAATAAAGTATAACTTGCTTTGCACAGTAACTTCACAACAAATTAGATAAAAATTTAACACATCAGCAAGCATCTACGGCCATGCTTACATTTATGTGGGGTTGTATGAAGCAAAGTAACAAGTGGACAGCTAAAGTGAGTTAACCAAAAAATGCCAAGCAGAAACGTTTACAACTAGGAGCATACGGAGAGCGAAACCTTTGCCAAGGCCTTAGAGCCCCCTTATGTTACCATTACACCGAAAAACAACAGTGCTGTAATAACTTTTCCAACAAACTGTGATTCCTTGACCATGAAAACAAACCTCTAGCACTCATAATCATACTGATATCACTGTTAATTTTGAAACTAAAAAAAAGAAGCTATTTTTCAGTAATGGTAGTTTTCTTCTGGAGCCATCTCCATAGGTAATGAAGGTATGCAAAATGTATTGGCACTCTACTGGGTCAGCAGAATTTCAGCTGCTATTTGATGTCAGTTGCAAGTCTGTAGTATTTGCTGACTCACAGTAATAAATTTCTCATGAACCCCATATCAACATTCTGGATCATGAAATCCAGAATGTTACTTGGGTCCTAAGCAAACTTCAGTATGTTAGATCACATGGAGATGTTGCAGTCTTTATAATTACATTATATTATATTATATTACATTATATTACAACAATTATTTATATCGCTGGAATGAAATTTCTTGAAACTGGTCCCATCCCACAATGGTAAAAAAAAACTACTGTCCTTTAGTGGTTTTTTACTTGTACAACAGCCATTTTTCAAAAAATTTCATTAGAATCTGTTCATAACATTTTGAGTTATATTGCACACAGAAAACAGACAAACCAACACTGGTAAAAACATAACCTACTTGGTGGAGGCAATCACAAACCATTTTAGTATAGCATAGTGCAACGCCGGAATACTAGCAGTGCTAAAATGAAAGTTAGGGCATAACCAAAGTTAGTTGGGCTCATATTCTGGGCTCATAACAAATTATCTACTCTTACAGTCTGGGGCAAAATGATAGACTCACTCTAATATGTGCCTACTTTTGCCTTGTCTGTTTTTCCCCAAGGTGATCCCACAGCAGATGAATCAACATACTGTATGTGATCTGGTACAGATTTTTTGCCATGTGCCCTTCCTGACACAACCCTCCCATTTATCTGAGTTTGAAACTGGCACTAGGAGTACACTAGCCAGTGACTCCTAAAGCTGAGCTTGTGTCTCCTCCCGAGTGAACTTTCTGTATGTGATTCAAATGCGTAAACCACTACACTATGGAGAACAGAAATTACATACTGACTTTTAATATTCATTGATAAGCTACTAATCCATCCATCCATCCATCCATCCATCCATCCATCCATCCATCCATCCATCCATCTTCTTAACTGCTTGTCCAATCAGCCGAGGCAAAAGCAGACGGCATTGGCAATTGACATGACCTGGTGTCAACATGAAAGTATATGATCCTGCAATATTTAACAAGATACGGCTAAAAAATTTAAAATTTTACAGAAATTTTCACCTGTTGGCCAGTCTGTATTTTCAGAATTAATAAAGTATTCCGATTTTGATTCTGGTTTGCGGCCGTGGTGATGGTGGTGAGAATTCCATAATATCTCTTTTTTTCAGGGATATAATAATAATTAGTATAATTGTTTATAAAACCATGAGTACAGCAGCCAATGCTTCAACTGCCATTTTTGTAAAGAGTGTCCTTTGTGAAAATGGTTCCAAAACTGTGAAAAAAACAAAACACCATGAAATGTCACAACCTCAGATATGTCAACAACAGCGTTTTTGATGAAAAGGGAAAGTCAAAGCTTAAATTTCTAACCATCCATTTTCTGAACATTTGAGCAAACAATGGCAAGCCTTTTAGCGATATTGAGTTGCTTCACTGTAAAAGTCCAATCCAGACATGCATTAAAAATGTTCCACCACTACGTTTTACATTTGTAATCTAGATACTCGGTTTTTACTTCTATTTTGACTAACTGTGCTCTTGATATGAGAGATTGAAGTATGTGATAAATAAACATGAGTTGTTTTCACACCCGCTGTGTGAAATCACTAAAGTAAAAATGGGCTTTTGAGCTTTCTGAATGAGATCCAAAGAGTGCAGGGAGGTTATTTTTCATCAGAAAATACCACCCTTGAAAACAGGAACTGCACTGTGTACGCCCACAAAAAATATATGAAAAATACAGCTTAAAAATGCACCCGCACTGGGTAATACTCTTGTTTGCTGAAGAAGAAAAACAACATGTTATCTAATAACATCTCAAATCAAGGACTGCCAGTGGAAGCCCAGTTTGAGAGCACGGTACCAGAGTGCGCCTCATTTGTAATCCAAGCATGGATTTGAATGTTTAAAACCCATTATGTAGAACAGGGTCTAAGTAACAGATTAAATTCATAAGATGGTGATTAATTGACTGATTAGCAGAATGCTGTGGATCATTAACATGCTATAAGGAAGACTGCTTCCACATATACAGTACATCAAATCATCATTTAAATGCCATTAATTATCAAAAAAGACTTTGAGATTGTTTCACTAATGAACGGATTACGGCCGGAGTGATAATATGAGAGTGCCAAATTGGATGGTTTGAACCTCCAAGGAATTATGACTTGAGCTGCGAAACACGGATCCCAAGATGTCATCGCCGTGATTTGGTGCTGCTGGCGCGCCCTACGAAGCAGGAAGCTGATGAACTTCGACAATATTAGATTATTATTAATCCTTTCTGCCATATACTGTGGAAAAATCGCTTTGTGTGAAATGATGACATAAGTGCACTGCTCTGCTTAGAATATTCTGTTCAGAATTTATAATGTATTTCTCAAGGCTGAAGATTAGCACAGAATGTTAACGTTGAATTAAAAAAAAAAGAAAAAGACGGAAAGAAATGTCCGCTGATATGAGATTTGACAGCTATGATTTCACATCTCTGCATGACTTCTTTTCCCCAGTAAGAGCAGGAGGCCTCTATTTATAGCACTCTGTATGTTTCAGCTCTACTTACAGGCTTCAATTATACGCCATATTAATTATGGTTTACTATAAATAGACACCACGGGGGGCTATGAACTGGCAGGACAACATTTCTTCACAGAGGGAGGCTATTATTATGTCTGCGGTCCAGGCCGGCCATTATCTCTCTAAATGGGCAGAGCTTCCTTGTCAGGCAGTTATTTTAACAGTTAGCCTCCATCTCTGGCTGCAGACTTCCACAACATAACCAAAGGTTGGGGCGTCAAGTGACATTAGTGCTACTCTTTAGGTTTGTTGTTCCATTTGCTTGAAAAATCAGTGGAGGAGGTCATTTTAAGCCAAAGAACAGGACAGCCAGTACAAGTGCAAGAACAGGATTCTCTGACTCTGTATTGTGGAGAAAAATCAAATCAAACCCTATACATTTTTTAAATGGTGCAGTTTCTAGGTGCTGCTTTGGAAAATTAGCATGAAAACAGTTTCTTTTCAAGCTCTGACTTATCGTAATTGCATGTGTTCTTGCTAGATTGATGTTTGTCTTTTTTTTTTAAGCAGACTCAGCGCTTAAGGATAGTAAAATCTTTCAAGCTCTAAGAAGCTTTTCTTTTCACTGAGGTGTTCTGACACTTCATACACCTAGTGAAGGTTGTGAGCTTGCACTTGTTTACAGCAGCAAAATCATTTTATCCCACAACTGAGGATGGTACGCTCTGTTACCTGTAGGCTTCAAAGACGACTGAGGTGTTTATGCTTTTGGGAAGCCATATTGTTATGCATTAAATGTATCGTATTACATTGCCAATTCAGTTTTCTCGCCACACTTCCACTCTCCTTTCTTCTGCTTCAAAACCCCAAAGATGATCAAATGTTTACGTCAATGTCAGCAACACTGCAGTGGGACAGCGCAGGTCTCCAGAGTGAGCCGTTTTGTCCGATATTTATGTCAGGTTGTCTTCATTAGGACCAGAATGAGACCCATATGCCGTCTTGGCTGCCAGCCATCTCCATCATCTCAGCAGGTGTTCTGTGCTGTCCTTTGTGTTACAGTCAGCGCTTGGCTAGGTTCAGGAGAGATAGCAGATTGCTTTGAATTTCCCCAGTACACTGGGTACAGCTCAGCACAGCTCAGCTGAACAAATGCTTGTGCACACAGAAACTTAACACACATTCACTATGTATGTGTGTAAGCATGTGTGAATGCATGAAAGCTCCCAGGAAACTCCAGCTTTTCTTGCCTGAAAGGTTGCTGAAAGGATTGCAATCTCTAGGTCATGTCTTTATCCCATCTTTCACAGTGTGACAAGCCTGATTAGTAAACACACACTGATCGCATATATCCTATACTGATTATAAAATGGAAAAGTATTAAACCCCCAGATTCCCGAATAAATGTTAAAATGTGTCTCCTGTCCCCTCCTGGGACCAGTAACAAACCTGGCTGCATTCAAAACTGACTGCTTGATTTCCCCAGCTGCACTGAAGAACATGTGTGACATCTCTGAGGGACACATTTCCTTAATGTACAATAACCACCAGATTTGGCTGCCCTCGTGGGGGTTAGGCTCTTGTGCAATGTGTTATTTACAGTGTATTTCTAATGTACCTAATGAATTGCTGTGGTGGTGAAGTAATATTCAAAACACATTTATTTTGCACTTCATTTTCATTTTTGGCAGATCCTTTCCATCTATTTTGTGCAATTCAAAGCATACACATCAATTACTCAAAAACACAATAGGGTTTGCATGTTACTAGCTGCTCTTATATTCCTATTCTCTTGTTTTCTTGTTATTCCTGCATAATATGCTTGTGATTGCTTGTAAGGTTGCACTGGGTTAGAATACTGAGAAGGATCTGAAACTAAGAAGAAGGCAGTGATTTGCAGCAGTAGCTAAGCTCATTTTATCACCCATTATGGTTGATTAAGGCTGATCCTTACTCTACTTTGCCATGTCACATTGTGTGTGTGTGATAAGCAGTGAAGGTTCATTTCAGCCCATAACTGTAACTAACCCAATCTGTATTTGGGCTGTCTGTGCTTTTAAATTGCCGTGGGTGTTGATCAAACACTATTGAATCAACCATGTTGCTCATGACAAAGGATAGATAGCTGCTGTGCAGGATAGGTTCCAATAATAGGCATTGTATAGGGTTAGATGTTGAAAGCAGCTCAAAAGTGTTTTCCTCCAACTTGGCCCTCAGCAGCAGAGACAAGGGGCTTTTCAACATGACAGACGCATCTTTTTCTCCTCTGCCAACTCTCAAATGGCCATAATGTGTGCAGCGTCAATCAAAGTGTATTCTTTATTCACAAAGCTGGGGAGAGGATCAAAGGCACCATGACACAGTGAATCATCATCAAAGTGAAGAACAACCCTCTGACATCCCACCCAGCTTTTAGTCACTGACACAGGGCGAAGATGACTAAGTTGCCTAACGTATACATGTAAGGCAAGATGAGACACTTGAAGTACCATCTAGACAGGATGCTGTTTAGGTGACTAGTACAGTTAAAAATTTAACCTGTTGTTTAAGTACTTTTTTCTATAATCTAATAATGTGCAGCTGGGAAAGACTGATATTAAAAGCAAACATTACACTGCAGTCATTTTTTTAAAAGTTCTAGCATAACTAAGACGCACTCTTTAATTAGTTTCTTTAACTCAGTGCAGTGGCTCATTGAGATTTTCTTCATCATCTGTCTCTGAAAAAGTGAACCCTGGGGTCTACACTTTTCATTTTAACAAAGTTAAAATATGATTGATTTGTATCACATTCATACAACTATTTTCTAATTTTTTTTCTATTAAGGCATATTACAGTATTTAGAAATCTACAAGACATTTTCTTTAGTATTGCCAAAAACATTTTTGCCATTAAATACTTTTGATTCGAAATCTGCAAAAAATAAATATTCGAAATATAGTGAAAAGGAAAGAAGATCATTAAACAAGAAACTGAGCTCACAGAAGGAATTTATGTAAGAAGAAATGACAGGTGGTCTGGGATATTTTGTGCCTCATACAGCTTTTAACTTCACTCACAATATGACTTAAGGAACAACATCAACACTGAAAGACACTCGTTTGCCTTCAGAATAACAGCTAGCATCACTGGATGAGAGTATAGATAGGACCAGCAGGAATGTAACTTAGTACATTTATTCGACTACTTTACTAAAATACAGGTTTAATGTACTGATTTTAAGTATTCAAGTATTTCATGCTACTTTCCACTTCTATTTTTATTTTGGATGCAAATTTTGTAAATTGTAGTATGTCTTCTATGCTATTTATTTTAGAGCTTCACTATTTTGCAGACAAATTACATTATTATAGATCTCATTGCAGCCACAGATACATCCATGAAAGGGTGGCTGGGCTCTCTCTTAGAGATAAGGTGAGGAGCTCGGTTATCACGGAGGGGCTTGGAGTAGTGTTGCTACTCCTCTATGTGGGAAGGAGCCAACTGAGGTGGTTTGGGCATATGACTACGATTTCGCCAAGGCAGCTCCTAGGCGAGGTATTTTGAACTTGTCCTACCAGGAGGATGCTCTAAGGTAGACCCAAGACATGCTGGAGGGATTATAACTATCAGCTGACTTGGGAATGCCTTGATGTACCCCCAGTCAAGCTGGAAGAGGTGGCCAGGTAGAGGGAGGTCTGGGGTCTAGGCTGCTGCCCCTATGACCCAAGCCTGGACAAGCAGCAGAAGATGGATGGATGGATGATGGGTGAATGGATGAATGGATGCATGGATGCATGGATCAAGCTACCAACAAGTATATAAGTAATGAAAAGCATCAACAGCTGCGATGATACAATAATATTATATGATTTTTGAGATGTAGTACCTGCACAGCGTAGTGGTGTACACAAATGTGAAAGGTACCTGGTTCACAACTGGGTGAAGTCTAGCCTTGGAAAGTGTTAAATCATATATGTGGATTCACTCACTGTGGCTGACCCCTTGGGGAAAAAGGGAAACTACCACCTTCTTAAATTACTAAAAGTTCAACATAAGGAGTATGTTTACTTTAAATACTTTAAATATAATTTGACTATACAAACTGTGCACTACTTAACTGTGCTACTAAAGTAAAAACACTAAATACAGTTTTTCCAATCTGCAAAACAGCTAGCTATTCAACATTAAATTATCTTCAAACTTTTGAGCAACAGCACTTTTTGCATAATAAATCTGTTACAGGACACAGAGCTGCACGTGAGCCTAAAACTCATGTCCAATATTACACTAGACCACACAAATTTTATTTCTGATAAACTATTCTAATTTCTTGTGTCATCTCCCCCTGCCTGGTTTTTGGTCCCCCTGTGCCACCCCATTTAAATAGCCCTGAAAACACCCCTGATAGAAGATCTGGTTTATTGGTGCCAAATCAATGAAAGCTTGACAATAATATTTCTTCTTTTAAGTGCAGGTACAGGAAGATGTCTGTCAAGATTCATATAGAAAAAACAATGTAAGAGATATACCAAGATAATTTGTATTTGAGCCACTGTTGCATTTTTGAATGAAATAAGTAAACACCTCAAATATATCTAAGTACCTCAAAAGACGCAGATACTGATCTTTTTACAAAACTCTTCCTGAATGAGTTTCAATTGTTACTTTGTATTAACATGGTGGCAAAATGTTTGTATCCTGAAAAGTTACTGTTTGCAATTGAGGACATCTGATATCTGTTGTAACAATGCTTCACAAAGACTAATGAAATGTTTGGCTAATGTAGTGGCAACTCAGCCTAAGCTCTGTGGTGATAATTCTGCTAGTATGTACTGTAATAACATTTCAGCCAGTCAAACTATAAAATTTTGCCTGCATGTGTGTTAGTGTATAGTGTAAGTCTTTCACAAAGGTTGAAAGTGTTTCATCTTTTACCTCCTCTGTCTACTAAATGTTCAGCTTTTAGCTCTTTTTTTGTTAACTTTTTACTCTTAAGGCCTCCACTTAATTGGCCTCTGTCTGTCAAACAAGTGACAATTAAGCCATTGTAGGTTTAGACCTTGAAATGGTATGTGTTAAAGGCTGCAGAATACTTTTTCCTGCACTATATCCAACTGAAATTCTGGGGCTGAATTATTTAGCTTGCCTTTAAAAATTGAAGTTATCTTTGACATTCCATACTTATGCCCTCAGTAGTATATAGCATTTTTAGAATGTCAGATGCCTTGATTTGTAGCTTATAGCATTTGGATACACTGTAATATATTTCAAAGAATATTAGAGTATGCAAGCACTGGACATCATACAAGCATAAATATTGGAGAATAAAATGCACATAGTAATGCACATAAAAATATTACTAGATTATAATCAAGGCAATGGAGAAATAATGTCAAAAACTCTGTACTTTAATTGGTTTCATGTTGCAAGGCATAATGTAATTTTTAAATTTGTTAATCATTACTTGGTTCGTCTTAAATGAGTTTGGATATCCACGTTCTCTAACTATCAACTCTTGGGAAGAGATGAATTTAGTGTAATGAAGTGCATCCACTTAAGTATAACATGCAGTAGCGTGCAAATAATTAAATTACATAAAATCAAGTGAAAAATAAAGTTTTCCCAGAACTCTGTGCAGTCCTGTGAAAAACTAAGTAGAGAAAATGATTCAGTAGCTTGTAGAACCAACTTTTGCAGCAATAGGTTGATGTAATCATTTTCTGTATGACTTTATCAGTCGCTCACATTATTGTGGAGAATTTTTCTCCTTACAATATTACAAGGTTTGCAGGCATTCATTTAAGCACAGATCTCATAATGTCCCGCCACAGCATTTCAATTGTGTTGAGGTCTGGACTTAGCTTGGGCCATTGCAATACCTTGATTCTTTACTTTTTCAGCTATTCTGTTGTATATTTGCTGGTGTTCTTGGAATCATTGTCCTGTTGCATGACCCAGTTTCAGCCAAGCCTTAGCTGCTGGACTGATGGCCTCACATTTGACTCTAGAATATTTTGGTATACGGAGGAGTTCATCGTCAACTCAGTGACTATAAGGTATCCAGGTTCCATGACTGTAAAACATGCCCAAATTCTCACCCCTCCATCAATGTGCTCGACTGTAGATGTTTGTGGATATTTGATGTGTTTGGTTTTCGCCAAATGTGGCGCTGTGCATTATGGCCACAACTGAGGCCTGCAGAATCTGAAATAAAGCTCCTGGGTGTTTATGGGTGTTTTTTTCTCTGAATATTGCTTGGTCTGCCCTTGGGATATATTTGCTAGAACATCCACTCCAGGGAAGATCATGATTATATTGACACACACTTGAATGCTCCAAACCAGCAAACTGCCAAAATTTCTTCTTTTCAAACTGTGGTCACAATTGCTGATGATTATTTAATCAAATGCATTTTAATTGCAGCACCTGGCTGCTACTTACCCTCTTAATTCCTATGGAAGCAGTAAGGGTGTATTTAAATTTTCTTGAACTTTCTTTTTCACGACTGTATTTATTTTATTCATAGTCTTTTCCTACTTCTAGAAAATAACCAATAAGTTCCTTTTTTTGGCTCTACACCACTTAGGATACTTTCCTGTCAAAGTAAATATCAAATTAAAATAAACAAACAGTAAAGTCTTGGTTCATAAAACTAAAACTGAGCTGAAAGAAGGTGAAAAGGTTTGTGATGCTCTGAAGTGCAATGTTAAGTTACTGCAAATGATTTCTTTCACATTATACAAAGTATTTTTTCCATTAAAATAAAAACAACCTTAGGACAAAAGTGCAATGTTCTTCCAGTTTTAAATGGCATATTGAAGAATATACTTTTTCTACAATCAGAGAGGACCACTTTTACCAATATTTATATAAAAGAACAAAATGAAACAAATCCACAGAGAACCAATATTACGTCGGACTTGATCTCTATCAGGGAAATACCACTAAATGTAAGAATTACTAGTGGTTACATTTGTGGTCGATGGCATTTAAGCTTAACTGCAAAATATACCTTAATGCCAGAATGTGCTTTAACCTCTAATACTTCTGTCAGTTTTAATCAAAGAAACATATCCTCATCTTCAAAGAAATAACCCCTCATTCTCTCTCACTTTTTCAAAATTCCCAAATGGCAGTTAGTGAAGCAGCACCAAACTGCATATAAATCCTCTGGCTTTGGGTTTTGGAATGAAGACCAAGGAATAACAATTAGTGTTTCCTGCATAATTACATTTTTCTGTTTTTTTTTAACCCTTTATGCTAAAAAAGATGCACCTTCAAGCACTTTTGCTTCCTCTCACACTGATAATTGGATTGTCCCTTTAAGTACAGTGTGTCTCCCCTTTAATTTTTCAAATTGAGGGCCACAAAAGGGCATACAGTACTGCAGTGATTACCATTACCACTCTTCTCCTCAGACACACACACACACACACACACACACACACACACACACACACTTCTGGCATGACACTGAAGCTGTACCATGGTAACACGCTATTACACACTCCTCTAGCTTTTAATTCTCCGATGTACTGATGTAAGAGTCTAACAAGCTTATTGATTTGCCTTTGCGATTTCAGCTCTCATATTTATTTCAGCAATGATAATTTGGGTGTGTGATCAACCAGGGAAAGAAGTGATTTTCATCCAGCGGTTTTACAGGGAGATCCATTTAATCTTTGTGTCAATAGCCCATCCCCCTGCCCCCTCTTCTCCCCTCTTAAGCTTACACTTTTGCCAAGCTTTGCAATTCCTCCTCCTGTGTTCAGCGTCGCAATTTCTAATCTGGCCACCCTAAGGGAAGTAGCTTCATTCTAGTCATGTCTTCTTTCTGTTTACTTTCATCCAACTTAAGGGGAAAATGACATCTCAAAGACATTGAAACCTCACAGGTCCTGTTCAGCATTCCAATATGCTATGCAAATACTGGCTAAAATGTAGGAAATAAGAATCCTGAGAGTTCTCTCAGGTAGTGTTTAACCGGTAAGGCCTGCTTTGTTTTACATCTCAGTTAAACACCCACTCAGCCTACTGTTGCTACTACTTTGAATAAAACAGATATGTACTGGTTGGTGAAAGGGCAAGGCTGTTCACCTTCATGCACCGTCCTCAGATCGAAAAGTAACTGGAGAAAAATTGCAAGGAGAGGGAGAGTGAGGCAGGGGAACATGGGGTGCTATTCTGTGATTGACTAAAAAGCAAAAAGAGATGTAATACAGGGAGGATTTGAAGTGCTGCTAATGAGCTAGGAGTTAAATCGGATAGCTTTGCAGAGGAAACTGATTTAAATATTAGCAGTTAGGGATTTATAATGAGTGTGAAGAAACAGAAAAAAGCAAAAATATCCCTTTCAACAAGTCATTTAATCTTAATGTTCAGTCTTAAAAATAATTTTCCATTAAGTAAGTGGAGAAAATCTATTGATGATGTGAGAAATGTTCCAATTTTTAAAAAAAACTGAATATAAGATCATTTACCTTAAGTGGAGTTGTATGGCATAGAAAGAGGATCTTTGTCGGATTCTGTTCATGAGCTTTCTGTTACATCAGAAGTGAAACTGGGTATTTGACAAAATGTTACAAAGCTTTGAATGTGTCTCATGGGTAGGGTGTTTGCTGAAGGCTGCACCTGTTTTGTATGATAATGAAATGGAAAACAATATTTCACTCAGGATTAGACAATTGTTTGCCATGCGACATGCTGAGAAGTGTTGAATTTCTTGGCAGCTGCTTTATACCAAAGTGTGTTTGGGTATGACTCCAGTGTTTAGAAGTACATATGTATGAATGAAGGATTGATACAATTTCTATTTACTCACTATAACTTTACCAAATCGAAAAAAGTACTCATAAAACTGTGACCTCTTTGCCATTGCTGCTTTTATCTGTGAAATGAATGGAGCTCATATTGTTACATATTGTTTGTTGTCCACTAAGGTTATTTGTTGTTTCATTGCGAAGAGACTTGTAGCTTTTGGCATGTAGTTATGATTCTGCTCAGAAGTGTGCCATTTTTTCACGCAATATTGATATTTATAGGATAATACAGCTGTCAAGTGGTAGCTTTAAAGCTTTCGCATGTACTCTAGATATGCAATTACAACATCTGGAAAATGTATTCAAATGCTGGGTAATTATTCTTTGTAACCATACTCAGTGCTTCAAAAATCCTATTCTCACAGTGGAGATGATCACTTTACACATCCTCCAGCTGAAAACTAAACTGTCTGTACTGAACGCAAGCTTGAGAACACACAAAATACAAATAATCCGAAATTTGAGGTACTAGGCAGCTTTCTGAAAGTAAGTACTTATTTTCTATTACTCAGATTACTGATAATCACACAGAGGTGTCCTTCAACTGCTTCCAAATCACTATATGTTAACTCATTTGGTGACTGCAACACACTCAACAAAGGTTGGGACTAGGGATGGGTACCGAAACCTGGTATTAAATGGGTACTGGAGCTAAATTTTTGAAGGCTGGAGCATCAATAAGTGCTAACGTTAGCAGTACTGTTTTTGTTATTGGAGAACTTAAGAAAATATATTTATTATCCAGAACATTCATTGTCGAGCCTTCGTGTGAGTGTCAACCCCTGGGCAGTTCACTCTCACTCGAGCACAACGTGTGCACAGACTGTAGTGTTTAATGATGATTGTACTTTGCTAGAGCTGATGCTGACAGTGCTCACTGCCACAAGTGCGGCAGGTCTTTTGCTTGTAAAGGTGGAAACACAAGTAATCTGTCGAAAGGTTTAGCAAAAGTCCATCACATTCAGACATACATTTCTCTGGCTGGCTTCTGGTTCTTCTAATGTTTTCCCAGGTATGTAACCTGGAGCACACACAGGATTATCTATATTATCAGTTCTATAAAATACTCATGTGAGTTAATGATTAAGCCCCTGTACCCCATAGGGGCTGCTGGACAGTTTCTGCAGTGGTGCTCACTTCTGTCCAATGGCAGAAGTGTCAGTGGGTGTAGCTGGTGTTACTGAAGCTTTCTTTGAAGTGGAGCTAACATCTTCAGATGCGGCAATTAGTGAATAAACTCTCATACAGTGTATGAGTGTAATCAAACTGTTTATCGCATGGAAAATGTGATTTTTTTTAGGATATTCAAGGATAAATAGGCGCCTGGTGTAGCATTGGCTTATAACATGCTGCAGCTTTTGCTATTTTTATAGTTGGCCAGTTGTCAGCTGTCCAGAGAGGGGAGGGTCTCGTGTCTAATCTGTTGACAATAACTAACTGCAACAATATTGTGACTAAATAATTTATGCCTGGTTATGCATATTTTCCTTTGTTAGAGTCCAGACTTTAATTCTGGAGAAAAGGCACGACTGAAGAGGAAGAGAATGAGGAGGGGACGGGGGAGGAGAGAACAGTGGTGGAGGAGGCAGATGAAGAAGAGAAGGAGAAAGAAGCAGATGATGATGATGTGGAGATGACAGAGAGGATGAGCAGGGAGTATCCAAAGAAGAGACAGAGGGAGAGGATCAGGAACAGTACAGATGAGAAACTTTGAATCATCATGGACTGCCATTTTTATTTCTTCCATTCAGCCTGTGTAGTTCAGCAGCTCGAAACTGTGTGGTCACCAATATTCTCAGTGACTTTTGATGGTGACTTAATGGTTTTACTTAAAATTATATATCTGTTGGGCTCATCGGGCCGAAGCTTATCCCCAGTTTCTGAAAAAAAAAAACAAATTATATATCAGCTAGTCTTAAATCACAGTGTTTATGTATGTGTATGTGGGCATATCTGGTCTCAGTTTGTACTTTTCATATTGTTCAACAACAGGCTGTAGAAAACGTAAGTGTGTCGCTTTTAATGGGTCATATATTGCTGGACTACTGTTGATTATGATAATTTATATGTAAATAAATGAAGCAGAATTAATGTTGTTACTACTTGGTGTTTTTTTTTCTATTGTACTGATAAGAATATTGCTATGATACCAGACCGATACCAGTACTGCTAAGAGTAATATTACTTTTAAATCCTATTGATACCCATCCCTGGTGGGGGCCGAGTTAAAATATGAGTGAATGGAGTATTCAAGTAAGTATTCAAGTATCACATTAAGAAGGCTAATTGGTAGCAGGTGAAGTATCATGACTGGGTATAAAAGTGGCATCCATCAAAGGCTCAGTCTTTGCAAGCAAAGATAATTTTAGGCCCGTTGAGCTCAAATTTGTGGTAGAGATGGTTAGATGGTTCAAAAGGAACGTTTCTCAATGCAAGATTGTAGAGAAGTAATGTCTTTCACCATGTGCAGTGCATAATATTGTGAAAAAATTCAGGCTTCAGAGACATCTCAGCATATATAGGGCTAAGTCAGAACACACTGTTGAATATCTTTGAGAAAACCCCATACTTATGTAACAAATACAGTTGCCTTGGCTCGAGAGTACTTCAGAAAACCATTGTCTGTCTGTTACTACATCCAGACATGCAACTTGAAACTGCATTACATAAGAAGGAAGCCATACATAAGCCATACACTGTTGAGTTCTCTGGGCCCGAGCCCATCTCAGATGGACTGAAAAACTGTGGTCTGTGTGTGTGTGTGCTGTGGTCAGGTGAGTCCACATTTCAGCTTGTTTTTAGAAAAAAAGGGACATTGAGTTCTCTGTGCCAAAGATAAATAATGACCATCCAGATTATTGTTAAGGAAAGGTGAAAAAGCCAGATTTTGTGATGGTAAGGGAGTGCATCGGTGCTTAGAGCATGGCTGAGATGCATGTACGTGAAGGATTCTGAGGCATATATTAAGATTTTAGAGAGACATATGCTGCTATCATTGTGACATCTCTTGATGGGACGTCTATACTTATTTCTGCAGAACAATGCCAGACCACATTCTGTTTGGCGGATTATGAAGAGGAGAATCAAACAATGGCAACCACAGACTGTTGAACAGCTGAAGCATTATATCAAGCAAGAATGGACAATATTTCAGTTGCAAAATGACAACAATCAGTGTCCTCAGTTCCAAAATGAATAAAACATGTCAATAAAAAGAAAGGTGATGTCACACAATGGTAAACATGCCTCTATCGCAATTTTTGCTTAGTGTTTTGTACATATCAGATTAAACAAATTTGTGTATATATTTACAAAACACAATTAATTTGGTCAGTAAAAATTCTAGAAATCTTTTCTTCGTGCGTTTGTCTAATAACTAAAGGATTAAATGAAATATTGCATCACTGATTTTTCTGGAAATGGCATTTGGACATTTGGAAGTGAAAAACAAGACACTGATTTTAAAGTGACAAGCCTAAAGTTTAGAGGCATCTCACTAATCAGAGTTCCAGTGACAGCACACAGCACCCTGGAAATTCCATTTCACGCCCAACTCCCCTCGAAATAGCAAAAATAAAATAGTTAATTAAAATAAACCAAAAGATTTTATATGTTATTTACCTAATTCATGTACATTTGTTTCATTTCATCTGGGTGTGAAAATATCTGTGTTCTGCTGTCTTTTACTGTCGCAAGAGTTTCTCTCCTCTTGTCTGACAATATTTATGTCTGATTCATTGTATGTGTGTGTGCGTGCATTTGTGTATGATTGTGTGCATGTGATGGGGATGGTGGGGAGGTGCAGAAATATGAAGACATCAGTATGCAACATTCTTGGAGTTGACATAAAACACAAAAAATGTTGTCCCTCCTTTAGCTTTTGTTCAGTTATTGTGATTCCTGAAATTTTGTGTTTTCAGTTTAGCAGAGTTGTTTCTGCTGTTGTTTTTTTCTCAAATGTTGTGTTTTGTTTTGCTCCTTAAACCCACCATCTTAGCTTTCCTTAAGTGCTTTAAAAGCTTCCTAACAAGTGTTAATCCCTCTAAAACTGAAGATGGACAGATGCTGACCCCATACATCTGAAAGTCTGATGGGAGGAAAGATAGTGCTGGCACTGGCAGCTCTCCTGCTGAGTTACAGCTGAACTCCCTGAGAAGCACAGGAGGACAGGCTTTGATCTACACTTCAATTCAAAGGCAGAGTAGGAATAACAGTTATTATTAACAAACTGCCCTGTTTCATCTGTAATCTGTACAGAAGATGTGGGATTCACACACACTCGTCTGAATAAAAACCAGGTGATTCTTGAATAGCTGCTTAGTAGTGGCTGGCTCACCAGCTGAGTAGACAGAATATGTTTGTAAGACACATACAAGGCTTACATATGTTCAGCCTTCTTGGGTAAGGCTTATGTGCAACTAAAGCCTAATGTTTCAAAATCCATCACTCCACTAAAAACTACAGAAATTGAATCAACATCAAACTCCTTATTTAACTCCTTGTAAGACAAGCTATACACAGGTGATTTCACTTCAGTTACCTGCACTGTAAAAAAAAATCCTAATTTTATGGTTAATAACTCTAAATTTTTACAGTAGTTTTTCTGTTTTTTAGAAATAGTATACAAAACTGTAAAATTACAGACATTATCTGTAAATTAACAACCCAGTTGTTTTTTTTAAAGTATTATGCCAATAATGACAAATTACATTTATTTCTCTTTTTTTAATGGAACAATTACTGTATTATTATATGCAATGTTTTCTACTCTCTTAAATTACAGTCAAATTTATGTAAAATGACAGAAATTATCTGTAACTAAATATGTAGCTCGTTATATAAGGGTTTATGTCCATACTAACAATCTATTTTTTTTTACTGTAAACTGAAGGTAAATCTTATTAGTTTTATATATGTGTACTTTTATATTCAAATTGTAATTAAATATGTTTCCCGTTATAT